>JARFOD010019537.1:0-11040 GCA_031763545.1 Mopalia muscosa
ATAATTTTGAATTAAAAATTCTTATTATGTAGTATAAAAGGAAGGCAATCGTTCAATGCATAACATTAAATTTTAAATGCTGATCGACATCTGGACCCGTGGAATATCTTAACTCTGTCCTGTCAAATGGACCACTTATTATAAGTTTGGTTGGACTCCCATTAGTAGCTTTCAAGTTAATTTCCGGCATCAAAAGTTGACAAGAAATGTCAAATTAAAGTACAGAAACCCACCAGGTGACGCAACCTGTATGTCACTGTATACCAAAATCAATCCCAAGCGAACTCTTGCCCCACGGAACACTCATACTAAGTTTCATTCAAAGCTTTCAAGTAAAAGGGAAATACCACTCATTTTCGACCTAAACGTATTATTTTTATTGCATACACCTGTATTGTACTTGCATTTGAGTAATCCTAGCCTTTAATATGCTAATTCAACAGTCGGGACTGACGTCATTGTTCGAAAACACGGTTGGTTACCAGTGAGTTCGTTTGTTTATGGGTGTATTGGTTGGCATCTGTTACAACAAGACGTTTATACACGCTTGGTCATCCAAGGGCAATGTTAATGTTGTATGCATATCAAAATAGCTTTTTGGGTAACACATATACGTTTAGCATGTTTTCAGCTGACATGCGGTTTGGAAAATCCGGTTTTTAGTATCAGGTGGATATGTACAAGCCATAATTTCTTCTTGTTGTTTCGCTTGGGGACGGAGCCCTCCCTTTCGGCTTTATATGATACCATCCACCAGTGTATGCATATAGGGAACAGTCACGCCTAGATGATGTTTTCGAACAATGACGTCAGTTCCGCTTTTTAAATTACCTAATTAACGGCTATGCTAATTCCATTGCAAGTGCAATATACGTATGGTTTTCTTTGAAAAATGACAAGTTCAGATAAAAAAACAATTGTCTTTCCCTTAAATACACAGAAACCAAGTTCAGATTGTGCCACCAGGTGGCGCCACCTGTGGGCCGACATACGTTAAAATTAATCCCAAGCAACAACTTGTCACAAGGACACACTTAGTAAGTTTGATTCGAATTCGGTTTTCAAGTTAATGTCTGGACGCCAAAAAGCTGACGGACAGACGGATAACCCTAGTAAATTACGGGCGTATACAAATTAAAAAGGTGGTCACACAACCCCACCTAGTGATGAGAGATAATGTGTTGATAAAAGGATAAGACTTGAAATGTCAAACAAAATAAGGCTTACAGTTCAATGTATTTTTATTAAGAAACGGTGATATATATACATAAATGGTGTTTCCAAAGGTTGCCGAGATAAGTTTTAATCAAATGTAAGATGTCTGCTTCGGTTCGACTCAGTTCTCTGTAACTTTTGTGTAGTTCTGTACTTAACTTTTGTTTTATTGTTTACTTATGAAGGCCGTAGAATAAAGACCTCACGGAAGGTCAAGGCTGTGTGATGTACCGATACATGAGATAAACAAGATAGGTCAGAAACCTGGACTTTCAGGGGTCATTGAACTTTTGATTTTGATATTTTTCAGTTTTCGTTGCAGATTCTTCGAATATATATTTTAAATCGAAAATGACTTAAGTGGCAAAATACTAAAAGTGCATAACAAAAGTGAACAATAACACAACCCCAATGACACAAAATACAATACTGCGCATATTATCGAGCCAAACACAGTTGGCTTACAGTCTTAACTACAGAGCCCCGGAAAAAAACATTTATGTCGCAGTAAACAATCTCCGAACATATTACAATAATAATACTATCACTAATGTAATGTTCTAACATCCACACTAATCCCGGAGAGCTGTACGGATAACAACAAGCTCTACTGGCATAAATAATAGCTCAATCTCATCAGAAAAAAAGAAAAATATAAATTAAATTATCCAAAAAATAAATAAATCGGAGGGAAATGCAATACCACGTTGTCTTTTCACAGTACTTTGTTAGTACATTCACGCTTCTCTGTTGTTTTGTTTCCGATGGGAAACGAAACATAGCACATTGTGAGAAAAAAGGCACACGTTTGGAAGAAAAATAGCCCACAGTTGAAAATAAAACAGCCCACAGTTGGAAGAGACAGTCCAGCGCTGGAAGAGATAAAATGAGTGCTGTATTGTTCGAATAATCACTTATTGTCAGTAATTGTTATGACTAGTATACAAATGTATATTTTTATTGTAGAGAAATAAAGCCTCCATCGGAAGACTATAAACTCGGGTCTATGGGTAGCACTCTAACGGACTGAGCTACAGATACTCGCATCAGAACGTTCACAAATGTATATGCGACAGCAGAACTGATTTTCTGCAGCTTGAGGACCATTGGGAACATGTCTGCAGCCTCTTAACAATTTTCTCCGTGGCAAAATTCTGTACTCGACTATTAACCCAAACGTGATATTTGTGTCGAAAAGGTTGCCTTGATATGTTATGAATCGTATCCACTCGAAATTAAATATTAATTCTTCAACAAAATCAGGTTGTAGAGGAACATTATCCTACTTTTTACCAAAAGAGAAGTCGAGTTTAACTAAATGGCTACCACAATTTCTAATTTTTCCGATCTAGCAATCCTTCCTGTCATTTGGCAACCCTCAAGTATTAAATAAAGATAAATGCCCTTCACGTTTCTCCGGTAACGAACTCGTCGTTATCCACCACGGACTGTTCTGAATGAAGTTTTCCTTGCATACGTCAAAGCTCAAATGACTGGTTTGAAAAGAAGTTTGTAAGTGAATAAAGCCACTTCTATCCGTAGGGAAAATACGACATTGTTTTAACAAATAGTTTTAAGTATTATCGTTGTAACTGAGTCACTTTAAATCCGATTTAAAACCCATTTAGGACTAGCTATTAAGAACTATCTCCAGCTGCGTTTTTAACAGACAATAACATGAGCACCGACATAACTACAGCATTAATAAATATGTATGACATTTATTTCACGAGTTTCCGAGCTTAATAAAGAAAAACTTTAAAACAATACACTTATAAATGTCTGAGCATAAAAAATCAATGCCTAGGAAAATACCACGTGTTCCACAAGCAAATAAGAGAATTACTTAATTAAAAAAATAGTAAAATCGACACAAATTACTGGAGTATATATATTATATAAACAGTTCTGTTGGTGAAAACTGCAAATAGTTCTAAGTAAAAGAACTAGCTTCTTGAGTGGCACATATACATACAGAACTATAACCCATTCCAAAACCCGTTTTGAGAATTTTGCTGATATTATGGTCGACAGAAATGCTTCGCTATTGTGGCAATGGTTATGGTCGTACTGTATGCAAATACGCAACCAATGTCTAGCGCAAAATCTTCACTGTCATTGATACACTTTGTAATCTACGGTCAGATTACCGTAATGAAGATTCACTAAACAACCTGTAAATGCCTTGCAATTGTCATCAAAACGTTTGCATTAGTGTGAAACAACATGTATTCTCAGATATCAATCAGAAAGTTGCTGTTCTACTAACTGTTTTTGGTCCACTCTGATCTCTACAAGTTTGTTTCTCGCTATCGAATTTCGCGATACATCGGCTCCGTCGAGTACTGCACGGCAGATTGGTCGTGGGCACTGCAACCGAAGTCAATTAAGCTGGAACCCGACCATCTCCAGTTCATACAGTCTGTTGCGTTTTGCATTTCTAAATTTATCTTCAAACTTCCCACCAAAGAGATGCCATCTCACTTTTTTAAAACTTTCTGATAGTGTCATTTACTTGAAGTAACTGGGGCCAAATTTCGCTATAGATTTCTCGACCAAAGACACAACTATCTGAAGTTCTTTGCAATTTGATGGTCAACAATATCCATGACCCGGAGGGTTCGTGTCTCCATCGGTGGAGTGTCCGTCAAGTTGAGGTTCTTCTGTTTCAAGGGCGCTTTCATTTGTAACGGTTGTTTGTTCGATGCTAGGATATGTAAGCCAATATAATAACAGTCTGTTGGGTTTAATGTGGTTCTTGGTTCCTTAAGCGGATTGATGAAATTTCTGTCTGTTATATTAACGACCTTAACCTTTGACCTTGAAAGAACCGCCGACGGTCTTGAGTACGGAGATGCCCGAGATTTTCGTGCAGAATCACAGGACACGTTTGCTACTTCCGGCTGCTTATCCTGTTGCAGGGAGTTTTCAGTTGCGCTCTCCTCAATCTGGGGGCTACTAGGTTTCGACATCTTTGTCAATCAGGTAATACCAGAAATCTGTCAAAACACAACAAAAAAGTTCTTAAGATACTTAACTTAAACGAACTATCAGCTTTGTTACAAAATTTCTAACGTAGCCTATAATCCAGTAACTGATTCTTTAGATACAAAACATGCTGTTTTAAAAAAATTATATGTCTATAAATTATATGTAATAAAAAAAGGACAAAATGTGCCGCCAAGCAAGGTCACGGAAGCTCTGGGATCCAAGATGGTCGGAGAGGCATTCTGAGAGGTTTTCGGACAAATATTCTGCTCTCAATGACTGTGCACTTTCCTCAAAATGTTAAAAGTATTGTTTTTCCACAGTTTCCTAAGTTGACTTTACTTCCCGCATGTAACGATTCATTCCACTTAATTGCAAGTCTCTCGAAAATAAAAAAAAACAATGCATCATGTGAAAGGGACATGAATAATCCATTTATTGGCTGATTCATAAGTGACGTTTTTGTCAATACCATATTACAATAAATTCCAGGAAACAAAAGTTTTTCGTCTGAACCCCCCTTGACGGTGGCCCTGTAAACCCCAAGAGTTACTGTGGCATAATCAGAAAATGTATACGTTTGAGGTTCAAATCAAGATTCGGAAATTAAACTCTGGAACTGTCGTCAAAAGGAATCTTGGGAAGTTGACAAGGAAGGTAATTTTATCCTTGCAAAGCGTCAGTGGAGCTTTTACAGGACGTCACACACATTTTTGCATTGTGACGTTAATTAGTTAATAGTCATGAATCTCGACCGTTTTGACGTCAGAGGACCGCCTGCAACACTCATTTTGTGACTCCCACAGAAACAAAAAGTAAGAATACAAGGCAAACACAAGATAGAAACTAAAACACAATGTACAGAATGTCTTTGTCTTGCCCAACAGTTCTGATAGTACCCGAGCAATAAGAATCTCCCTACAGCCGCACACCTGGTTTACACACATTCAACTTAAGTCCCAATATTTAAAACGACTTAGGCCTATCCATACCCTAGACGCAGAGTTCTCTATCTCGTATAGTCTATCATACAATGCAGCCTCATTAGAGATAGTTAGTGTTTTACATTATTTTCGTGCAGCGCGACAGTCACGTCCGCTGTGAATTGGCCTTTACAGTACACATGCTTTTTGTGTAAATTACGTGATATTATGGGTTCAATTAGCTCTGACCAAAAATATTTCATATACTGATCTTCCTTGCACATTTTGTACACCATACACGACTAAAAATCGCCCATATGCCTTGTTAAAAGTACAGCATTCAGGTATTTGTTGCTGACCTGCCATTGTCTTCCCTTCCACCCGCACTATAGAATGGAAATTTTAGTAACACAATTACGTCATTGAAAGGTTACACATTGATAATTGAACATTTCGGTTAATTACAAAAATATTTAATTTTTAAATGAAAACAATTTCAATGGAAGACCATTGCATTTGCGAAGTCTTTCTCAGCCTACGGAAAACATTTGAGTGTATTTGGTGGAACCTTACAAAGCCAAACATTTCCACGTAGCCTAATTCAGAAGTTTGCACAATTGTGCAGTCGATCACCTTAAGCTAAGAAGGCGCAATCTAAAACTGATTTGATCAATGACTATTTCCAATACAATATATAGGAACATCAATTCATTAACCCTCCACAGAACATGACCTAAGTAACAGTGTTAATATTGCGTCCGCTCCAAATGGCCCATACCAAAAACCGACAAGAACAATGACACAGCCTTATTAAATTAGAGTGTGGGGAATGACATTGTGCATCAATAAAATTTTAGTACACATTGAAACAAATCACTTTGGCCTTTGGGATATGATAACTTCGTTGGTAGGCCTATAGGGCCTTTGCCTTATCAACGCACCAATTCCCAGAATAGCTGAACTGACAAAAAATAACGAAATAGATTGCATGGTTGTCAATTTACCTGTTTCGAAGTCTTTTAGAATTTGAGAATCCGAACGTTTCTTCGATGGGACAACTTACTCTACTTACTGTCCGCAATACTGATTAAAAGTACTCTTGGACGAACTGGGAGTTTATATCTACCATCGTAAACAGGGGAGTTCGTTCACCCTAATTAGCCTTGACCATCAACATGGATATCTAAATGCATCAGCCGTGACCTCTTTTCAGCTTAGACTTTTATATTCGTGATTATCACCAGTTCATCTGAATGGTTTGAATTAAATGAGTAACTATGGATTTTTGCACAAAAAAACATTACTATTCATTTGTGAGGTCAGACGAAAAGGACTGGAGAAGCTGGTTTTACTTGTGATCCACTGCCAGAGATTATATTATAAGTATGCTTGGTTAGGGGCCACAAAGACCGCTTGATTTGAGGGTCAATAGAGGGACCTTCGTTTTTTTACGAGGGCCTGTAAACTAGCAGGCATCCAATGTACACTTGCAACGCGGTAAATATAAACATTAAACGTGCAATCACACAAGAGCAAAAAAAAAAAAATCTGTAGACAACGGCTTCAAATAGATCTTATGATAAAGCTATAAATCGAACGTTTTTTATTTTATAAAAAAGAATCTGTAAGCCTATATTGTATATACACTGTCTTCTGCTATCACGAGGGCAACGATGCAGTGTAATAAAGTAAGAGTAGAAGTGTAAATTAAATAAATCGGATAATGTTTAGCATTATTTACAGGTTTTAGACCCACACTCCATCTAAGCCGGGTTTAAGCCTACATGCGAGGGCGTCGGATGGAGTGCATGACTTTGGCTATCACGCTATCATGGTTTTAGCGTATGGTACAGAATATCCTCTATAAAATTCTGTGTTCTCTGAATGAAGCAAGTCAGAGTTAGAAGTAGAAATCTGTAGGTTTATATGAGAAATACCCTTGTGTGTTAGTACAAACCTCCTCCACACAAATATCAACAAATCTATGATGTATGCTTATAAAGAACACAACTATTAATAAGATTTTGTAGACCGATTAATGTTGACAAACGGCTACAAAACAACTTTTGAAACAAAAAACATCAACTTACCTTATTGAGTTCAACTGAAAAATGACTTTCGATATTGTCCCCTTTGAGGTTATGCCAATATAGGCCTTAACGACAGAGGTGCTATGTGAATATATGAGAACACGTGGAGTTCTGACATATATATAAACACACATGCGAATCGTTCTCATCCAAACTACTAGACTGGTTGCAGAAATGTATTCTCAAATTTAGTGCAAATAATCTATGCTTGCGACCGAGCAGTGATTGGTCCGCTTTATTTGTTTCGCCACAATTTTATTCTTGGATTCACGTGCGCGGATGTATTTGTCAAAGCTTGACTGGTGTCAACGACCGAGCGATACGCTCTCAGAATGTTGACATGTCAGGATAACAGCGTGCATTCACCCCGTTTAGCGCAGGCGCACGAGAAAGCATTAGAAATTCTGGCGCACATGTGGGGTGCGCTTTCATGTTTCCGATTTTTACTCTAAACAGCTCTTCAGATTTGAAGCTGTGGTACAGATTGCTTCTTTTATTTAAAATTGTATCAATCGAAACTATTTCATGTATGCTTATTGCTGTATTTGTGTGGAACATCTTTACGATATTAATTATTGTAACGTATACGATACCCTCACCTTTAGCGCCCCACTTTCGGTCACTGACCTGACTAGAATAGCACTTTGACCTTAACTCGCAGGCGCAGAATAAAGTATGACATGCTGGGGCGCCTGAGAATGGTCCACATTACTCGCGGAAGAAAATATATGTAATTTTTAAATTCTGGCTTACAATATTGATAAACATAACTAAGTTCAACACTTATTAATGAAAGACGACCAAATCAAAGAAGATTTTAAAGAAGTAATACTGGATATGTTATAACTACCATGTAGCGTGACTCCACTCCAAGTGAGCCTTACACCTAGGTCAATGACTGAACGTTTTTCTGTGTCAAACCAACCTCGTTCTCAACAGAGGTTCAATGTTCGCAGGGTGTATAACATTGCAAAGTTCAAATGAATTTGTTACATTATTATACCCAACGGGTAAATTACCTTTGAGATGCACTAATAGTTATTCTTTCTTTATTGATTATTAAAAACGTGGTCCTTCCGGCATGTCAATGAACTTAAGTGTACAACGAATGTCATAGAGATTTCGTGTATCGGTACTAAACAAAATGAATATAGTGATTAATGGTAGTGAGTAAATATATCAATCAGCAAACACAGAACACATTATATACCAATGATATTTTATCTGTTTTTGTTTAAAAGACAAAATGTATAATTATAAATACCTGCGACACTGTCCTTGTCAATGTCATGGTGAATAGATGTATCGGTAAGACGAATATCTTCCACTCGCACCGCTTATAACCAAGAAGTCGTGTTTCGTATATAAATAAGCCCTATATGTAGAATTCACCATTGAAGTTACGGGAAATAACAAAGGGAAGAATACCAGAAAAACCCACATGAAACAAAATCCTTAGCCTGAGGTTTGCTTTGATAAATTAACATGAAATTTCCCTTTCAAGAAAAAAGAAAAAAAGCATTGCGATATATCCAGTATGTAGCCTACATGGCTAAACATGAAGCTACTGGAATACACAAAGCATATAGCCTTCTCCACGCAGCTATAATTTTCGGTCATCGGCATGTCACCGTGTGGTTTATGCATATTCATGAGAAAGTGGACTCATTGTATCATTGCGCTGTTTTAGTGTCCCCTTTTCGTAGTTATGCCCTTGTAAACCTTCCAACTGTTTAAGAAACCAAAAACTGAAACGTGCATGAACAAGTTGAAGTCTGAAAAAACTTGAAAAGGTTTATTTATCTTCACCAAAATATAAGCAAGTCACGAACTATGTTTCGAAAATTCACATTTATTGCACATAAGTACGCCTTTCTAGCACACACGTTATGTGAGGTTCGGTATTTCTCCGCACCACCCAATGGCCTCGCCGTGTATAAGTGCACATGTGAACAGCAAAACGGGAAATGGGGGATTCCCCAGCTATCGTTATACGACTCAGACTGGGTTGAAGGGGGTTTAATCCTGCATTTTTCTTCGGAAATGTTCAATAAATCAGTATAAGTCTCTTATGATTAACTATACGCAATGGATCTATTGAGTCTTTATATCAGTTTTCGTTAAGTAACATAATTACAGCACGGTAGAAAACGAGAACTTACCGTATAGTTAGCCCAAAAATTGCTAATCGAGATATATTTTTGAAAAAATGAACAGGTAATATTGATTTTTGACGCATTTGTATTTATTTCATTAATTTAATTAGTTGTATTTTTGTTGAATTAACCTTGGTAGATGCAAACATCATGAGAGAAAAGCCGATACCTTAATGACACCCACTGCATGTTGACCTACGTACAATTGTACATTCACAGCAGTTCATCGAACCCAGACAATTACAGGTGTCACGAATAAAGATTAAAATAAACTAGGTCGCTCTAATACACCCGGCTTTGTTAGTGATGCGTGAAGCCGATACGTCAGAAAGTTATGTGAAACTGGCCCAGTTCAACGGCCTCAAAGATGTGCTTAAATTAGGACGATTCACGCTAAGTTGAAGACTCGATATGACTAGATCTCTGTCTTCTCGCAGCTATAGTTCCTTGTTGGGTCGCGGCGTCCTTCGCGGCCGAATCGCTGCGTTTTAATTTATGTAATCAAACATATGACCAATCATTCACTCTACGGCGTTTACTTCTTTTATCTATTCAGACATACCGAGGACCTGTCAAATGTCCCTGTATAGTCTGTAGTACTCAAATAAGCCTAACTGTATATCATTATGTGTATACGTTTCAAACTTTCAAATATTGACACTGTTGGTGCTGGTGAAATTTAAACATTTTTTCAGTGATTTAAAAAAAAATCAATAAAACAAAAGGCCCCAGAAAAGCCCCGCATAGCCCAAAACACCACTTATAGAAATGAACTATAAACGATGATTTGTTTGATTAACTATTTTGTTTGTTACCATACGTTGATAATTAGAATTGTCCGTGTACATTAGGTCCAGATAGGTAAGTTCATTAGCTACGTTCCTAGTGCCTAGAAATATGACCGTTAGGCCTATGTATTCAGCTAATGAGATCGAATTAGGAGCAGGTAAACAAAAAAAAACGCATGCGTTGGTGAATTTAAACGAATTAGATACACCGTAACTGAGATTACATCTATAATCACAAAAATTCACAGGTCAATACCCGCAAATGGATCCCACATATATTAACATTTTATTAAGGCTTTCAAGGTCTGAAAGTGCTTGGAGCAGCTGCGCTTCGTCAGACGCATTTGCGCTCTGTGAGACCGAGCCGCGGACATTTTCCGTCCTAAGGCTGCGCCGTGTATAGTTGGGTTTCACACTGAACCTCATCATTGTTAACTACGCTACCTAACGCTTCCATGATTCCATGGATGTAGATCAATTAAAATCGAAGAATCATCTTATGTTCTATTTATATATAGTGTTGGGCCTGTAACCCAAAGGTCCCGGGTTCGAATCCCGGTGGAGGCAAGCAAATATTTCTTTCTCCATTTATTTAAAATATATATAATATATAAGACCCGAGTTCGAATCCTTGTTTAGGCAAACAAAAATATTTTTGTCTACAATTAAAAAAATATCCGTCTTTCTATCCTGAGCGCTACCTAGCTTAGGGACAGGTTTTCATTAGGGACGATCTTGACTGCGGCCAAAAAGTAACAATTAATTTCACTGACCGTGTCATACCAATCGTATTCTCGCGAAAGTTTCTATAGTGAACGAGACTAAGACAACTCTCGTACGCTATGCCAGGCCATCGCGCATTAATTTCCCCCAATATTTG
>JARFOD010019548.1:0-11040 GCA_031763545.1 Mopalia muscosa
TTTTCAACTTTCACCATGGGTTTAGATAGGCGGGACGTAGGGCTAAGACGGAGGAATTAGCCCTATTCATTGTGCTATCGAATGATTGGATATAACTATGACATTATTTCAGGGTAAATTAATTTCCCCTTTTAGAAAAAATAATTTGATAGAGACACAAAGAAAAAAAATTCTAATTCTAAATTGTCGTCATAAATGGAACTTGTACATGGAAATTAATTTAATCCGAGATAGTTTCCTGGTTAAAGTCAATCATTCAAAAGCTTTTCTGAAAGAAGATGTCCATTGGCCGGCTATTAAATGGTAAAATATTTCCCCTCCGAGTTATTTGCTATGACACTTCCACGGTTCCATACTTATCCAAATTCGCACCAAATATATGTCAAATAATTACAACACAAGGATCAACCAAAAATATAATAAGCTGAGCAGACTTTTTTTAAAAACGTTATATCTCTGGGTTAATTACATTAAAAGGCAAACACTAAGAGCGATTTAACTGCATCATGTTTACATATTTACCAAGGAAACACGTCTCGTGTAAACAGGTCCAACGCAGCCTTATTTTTGTTAATGCTTCGCCGCATTTTCTTGTGCAGTGCTTATTTTCAACAAACAGGAAATAAGTTGTTCAGTTTCATGTTTAATTCAAGTTTTACCTACTCACCCATGCATCTCGTTTTGTTTAGTAAATATGGAACAAACGTCTCAGTCACAAAAACTTGATTTGCTTCAACGCACTTTCAGAAGCACATTTCCATCTAAAAAATTATCCCGGATTGTAAACGACCATGTGAAGACATTTCGCTGAAACACATGACGAATGTTGCCGAATTTTAATAACTTATATAGGTAATTTGAAATCTACTGTTATGTACTAACAAAAAGATTTGTCTGCTTTCTTTTTTAGTACAAGTTTTGATAATATGTAATTATATCCCAGGAACATTTTCAATGTTGAGTTAAAAGTACAAGACTCGTACATTTCGTTCAGCCGTGTAGTTTATTTCCATTGGCAATCAACATGATCAGAAACTTTATCGTTAATGGTGGACTGTCAAATGTAAATTCTGTGATCAGACGTCTTATTCCAAACAATTCAGGGTAAGACTGTCGTTTTTCACAGTCGATTTATTTCTACTTGTAAAGAGGCAACAATGATACGAAATGTGTTGCGAAAATTAGGACCTCTATGATAACCTTAGTTTTGAAGAAATGTTCAGGGTTTAAACGTCGCTAACTGTGTAATTGACCTACTTCGGAATTCGAACGGAAGTCTTCAACAAAGTAGACTTACCTGCTTAATAACTAACACAAAACTTTTCCCTAAATATAACCGGCCCCCAAACCGGTTAAAACGGGTTCAAAATCGGGCTAGATCAGGCCCTGACATTATAAGCCCTTACTTTCCCTACAACTATCACCATATAGCTAACACGGTGATAGCCTAATACCTAGATATTACACATCTATGTAATATCTAGGTCTTATTTATAAAGTTAACACTGTTCGTTGCAATGGCATGTCACAAGGGCCATACCAATTCTATGTACAAGTAAGCTTACACCTCTAGTAGTAAGTCACTTAGTCATCCCCCAGGTTCTGTCATTTGGAAAGTTTTGCACCATGTAAATTGTTATCAATCTCCGTTAAAGTAGGCTACCTACATTACGTCCCAGTAATTTTCTTTACTGACAAGCAAGACTTTGATGAGCCTCAGTAAAGAATATATTGATGATACTTGGATGAACTACAATGAACTATTATATTCTGCTATGGCTCCCACTGGCCAGGCCAGGCTTTCTTCAACCTAGAAAAATGAAAAAGTAAAAAGCACCATTTTTGTGTCATTTTTTTTCTGGACATTAATGAAATATACCTATTTTTATTTTCCAGTTTGGTAAACTTTTTTGATCAAAGGTTCATCTCCAATTTAATTTCCAAATCAGCATCAGATGTACCAATTATCCAATCACAAGTGTCCTCCAATCCATGGATATATCAACAATCTGTTAGAACAATGATCAGGAACCATTATCGCCCTAATCCAGCTAAGCGAATAAAGAAGCATGGTATCCACAAGAGAATCGCCACAGAGGGTGGCCTAGCTGTTCTTTGGAGGAGGTTTCTCAAAGGACGTCATAATCTGGCTGTGTATGAAGACTTCAGACCACTCTTAAAACAATTTCAAAAACCTCCTCGTAAAGTCAAGTGGTGACAAAATTTCTCAGTTGGTATACACAAGGGATTTTTTTGGATGGACTGGTGTTGAATTTATGTGTCTGTTTTATTCTAGTGTTAGTGTGCAAGCCTAATATCGATAAAAGTATCACTCATTACACAATGAATTGCAATAAGTAATTCTATAAAATAGCTAAATGAGTAAATGTGGTAGTGAAACAATTCAATGAATGGTGAGATAATAACATGTAGTTGTATTCAAATAAAACACTCAAAGTACATGTGTATCTTTACTTCTGACTACTGTTTTTGTAGAAGGACTATTAAGCTTACCAAGAAGGTGATGTGATAGATTGACAAAAGCATAGGACAATACTCGACTTAGCTGTTGCACTTATTTTGCCATGATGTCAATAATAATCTTGTAGACAGGGGACAATGCTAGGCACTGATGGCTGCATCTGTATTTCATAAAATAAAATATTACACTTAAATATGTCTTCATGTTCATTGTGATAAATGACACAGTTGAGACTCAAAGATCATCGTACTGTCAGCAGTTGGGAGGTAGCTTCCCCTTGCCCTAGTGCTCTCAGAGCAAAGGGGCAAAATGAAGCCAATCAATTTGTGATCTATTTGTAATAAATCATATGATTTTCTGTTCTTGTCTTTGTTTGTTGTCAATGCATTTAGGGTGGTTTCATTAACTCAATAGGTGGCACAGTGTCGTATTAATGATAGTTGACATTTATTCCCAACTTATTTGTTTGTATGAATATGGTTTAGCACCAAACTAAACATTATTTCACTAATATCTAACAGGTAAAATATACCACCTTCAATACCATAGGCAACAAACAAAGATAAGACCATGAGAAAAGGCAGAACAAAACAGATAGGCTAACGGTTGCCCCGTAAGTTGCACTTAGTTCTGAGACCACCAGGATGTCCCACCGATCCTTCCAATCAAATTAAGTGAACGTTATGACAAATAACTTGTTACAGTGATCATCTTAAATTCTGTGTAACTAGTGTAAATTACAGTCCTGTTAAGTAATATCTAAAAATTATAATCTGGGACAGACGATATAATATAGACTTTTCCTTTATGCGATTTATTACAATCATGTTCATTATTATCAAAATATTTAAAGATTATATGGCCTAGAACAGGTTTCCTTCTATGCAGGGGTTGTGCTGGCTTAAGTTATTTTCTCTTGATGGAATAAGAAATAATGAGTCATAAGTGTCATGTTCTACATCTTTATTAATCACAGATGTTGGATATAACAAGAATTAATGTCCTTTGAATAAACATTATTCACAATCTATACAATTTGAATTTGAAAAACTAAAGCACTACACAAGTAACACAACAAAATGAAATGTTTTATTACAGTGCTGCAGTACTAGTAACATTAAATTAATTATAATTCTTTATTTCATCATGCATCATCAGCCTCCTGTGGTCCATTGCTCAAAAGAGGTTAAGCCGTTAATACTGGGTTAGAGATGCACCTTCAACACAAGGCAGGAAGTCATCTTACAGCTGATTAAATGTAATAGCTCTTAGAGTAAACAGTGTTCTGATGTGCACGTAATAAAGACTATGATATAGTTATTCTTAAAATTGGAAGTGATTGTATTTGGGCCTTGAAACCTGTAGCTATTGCATGAATTTACAGAAAATATCAGCTTTTGAAAAGTTTGTTAAAATAGAAATGTTGATTGATTGGTGTTTAGGGCCATGGTTATTGGTAGTTCACACAACCTAGATGTGAAGAGTTTCCATAATGTTAGAAAGTTAACTTTCCTCCAGTACTAAGAAAAGACAGCATTGCCACTCTTCAAACAAACTGCCCTTAGCCAGAGGGTTAGAAATGTTGAAGAAAGAATGGTTGTAACGTGAAATTCATAAACATCTCTATTGTAAAATAACCGTAAACAATATATGTTTGTTTAATTGGGGTGCTCTTAACCATGATGGTCAACCCATTTTAATATAGTCTATTGACCAGTAAAAAGACGCCAATGGAGGCTGATATGCCACAAAACGCATTAGCTAGCTAAATAACAAAATAGCTACCAATAATACTTTAAATTAATGCTCATTTCTAACATTTTCAACTGCCTAACATAAAAAAATATCTGATAACATTTATTAACAAATTGCAAACTGTACAATAAATCTCAACAAAACCCCTACAAATTAATTTAATACCCCTTAATAAGTGAATAATCATTGGCATGAGAAATAGTTAATATTTTGGTGGGGGTCTCGGATAGCCTCTTCACATAAAATTATGTTGCCAGCCCTACTTGCCACAGAATGGTCGGAACACAGTAAGTCCCCTACTAGTTGACACTCAAAAAGCTGTCAGTGAAGCAACCTGCCTCAAAGGGACATCATAGCTATCCAACGATATCCATACATATACCAGGCCTCCTGTGAAACTAGAAAAAAGAAAAAATCACCAGCAACTATTCACTATTCAGACAGCTGAAAGAGGAGTTACCGTGTGGATGTCTATTCCAATCATCGAGGTCTGTGAAAACCACACTATCACCTGTCACATCATTGTTAACCATTTCTGGTTCAGCTATTTAGGGCTTTTTTTAATGGTCAGTAGTAGTAGGTTTTCCATCTATAATAATTATGCCTTGTAGTCGACCAGACAGACAAACAGTGATATTTCCTCAAAAAATTAATTAAAAATTCCACTTTATTTAGATGTATTGACAATATGTATACACAAACTCTCTTGCTGAGAATTCATGTCAGTCTCCCAGCATTTTACATGATTTTTGTTGATGCTTTACAAAATTACAAGTTGATACTCCAGCCGTTCCTTGTATCAATATTATTCTCAGAGAATATACCAGGTTAATGTGGTAATATCATTTCACAGTACAAAATTTAATTCTACCAAGAAAACACACAAACAATATTTGTATAAGAATAGGACATTTTGTAAACATGATATATTCAAGACACATTATATAATCAATAATATTTATGACATGTATTAACAAATGGATGTGTCATATCCTTCATATCATATCATTTTGAGTAAATTTTACTAAAGTATAAAATGTCGTCGGCAAGAAAAATGTATAAAACTTCTTCAAATTTAGCACAATACATTCAATAATGTTATGTAGCTTTTAAGCCCACAGAGCTCTATTTTTTTTAGAGAAACTTCATATGCCTTGATTTCAAAACCTAATTCTCTTAGATTTATTTTTAACGTACTTCTAACCATTAGCATCGTTTCAAAAGTTTAAGAAAATAAAACCTTTAGTGGCTTGTTTTTCTAGGTAGTGTTTCCCAAAGCAATATTAGCTTAAGTGTGATCATAACTAATCGACAGGACGAAACATCTTTAGGGAAGATCACTGAGTAACTGGATGCTGAACATTGTCTCTATCATGTTGAAAATGGTAGAATTTATGATGTTCATGCACTATGATACTTGTACTGGTGTGCTGCTTGAGCTCTGTGATGACTGTGGATCTGTGATCTCTCTGTCCGTTGTAGGCACTTCCTTTGCACTGTATTTAGTCTCATGGTATTTTTGAAGATGAATCTGAAAGTGACAGATTATGTTATTGGCTTTGAGTAAAAAAAAGCTTAATATTTTAAAGTAAGTCAAACTTCAATTAGCAAATAGTTTATGTTTCCTGCAGTTTAAATTATTCTTTACATACCCTATATATCATTCAATACAGAAACACACATTAAGCACTTTACCCATCACACTGCTCGATTTCTGAGGACTAAGGATCAATGAAATTGTTAACAATAAAGAAAAATGGCTTTTTTGAAGTCATAGTCTCGTGACTGTCATTGTGTAAACAGAAAAGACTGAAGGGGTTTTTAGGGGTTGGATTTCGGGGGAAGAAACCACCCTTAACGCCATTGGTAACCAATAAGACAAGGCCATCACAATAGAAAGATATCCAAAACATACCAGCTTCTTGTTGCTTTAAAGTGCAGAAAGCCCTAGTGCAGAAAGCACTAGGGCAATGAGAACCCCCATACCGCCAACAAAATAATGGAGCAAGCCAGCTAAGTGTGATAAGTAACAAGTAATACACAAAGCTTAGTGCACAAACAAATTGTGGGGCTTAACATTATACGACAGCATACCGCTGTGTGTAGCCCTTTAGATCACAGAAATAAACAACTAATTTGTGATTAACTTTTATTGTAACTGGACACTCAGTCTACCTGTATGTAAATGTTGACCTCATCACTGCGACTCAGGTAAGGGAAATTGCCCCCAGATTTAAGATGAGCTCTTCTAGCTTCAGGGTAACATTTATACATCTCCTCTTTCACTGAATGTGACAGAGCGCACTCGTCAAACACCTGTAACACACCACACAATAAAACAGGTAGAACTAGTAAATAAAACTCCATGCCCTTAGTTTACAACTATTATTGTTAACAAACCTAATAGTTATCATGAAAAATATTCATTTCTCTTCATCGTAAGACTAAAAACCCTCCCATCTCCCACCATCAACTTAAGGCCTGTTTGCACAATATATGGAGAAAAGCATTTATTTTATATTATTTCGAATTTTCCATTATGGTTTAAATGTTTTTGTAAGAATTAGCTACATTGCTATATTATAATATTTTAACAAGGAACATGGACTTTGTGGGATAACACATGGCTTAGTATTGTAACACACTATTCATTTTTCTGATCACTAACTAACTTAAATATATAAGTATTTGTGGTCATTGGCAAATGTCATACCAGACTCTTGGTAAGGTATGTAAGCATTTTACGCCGTGCTGTATGGCATTTCACTTATATGAGGACGGTGTATATCAACAATAATTGAGACTAGCACTACCAAAATGTGAAGTGTTTCCACAATGTTGGAAATTTAATTTTCCTCCAGTGCTTAGTAAAGACAACATTGTATATAATGGTTAATGGTTTGTGTGCATTTCACTTGTACGATTTTGAAGTACAATGACTGGCCACATAAACATAATTACACCTAGCTCCTGAAGTACAGAGAGGCTCACATCTTACTGTTAAGAATGCCAGCATAGCAATAGGAAAATACATTCTACTCAATCAATCGAGGCTTTTCCATTCAAAGTGAAACATATTATCTGCATTGTTCTGTATACTGTTTTATAACATGTACGCGATACACCCGGACAGCTGATTTATCCCATGTAAATTTATTAAGTGCCAAGTAGTAACACTGTTATACAGACCTTAAGGTGTATTCAAATTGAAATGCAATACCTGTTGCAGATACTTACATCCATGAGAGTGATGTCTATATCCTTTATTTTCTGCGGTTCCACATATGCATTCATACAGTTCAACGTAAGACGAGAAGCCAATTCTTGTTGTGATAAACCATCCAGCTGTATTAAGTATAACAATTAAAAAAACATTATTTATTTGTACTTGATAATAATTTTTTATGCACAGGTATGCTGTACTTGCTGTTAACTGAATGTAACCAAATAATGCGTTTACAACACCTCAAAGGTGCACAATTGATCCCAAATGTAAATAGCCTCAAGTTAACTAAAATATTAAAAGACTATGACATGGCTTTATGTAGGACTGGGCAATATACTGCAGGCAGTTAGGAGAGAGCTCTCAGAGAAAAGGGGAAGCAGATCAGCTTATGATCTCTGTGTACGGTGTCTTGTGTTTGTCCTGACTCATTGCTATTTGTTACCAGTGGCTTTGAAGGTGATTTTCTCCACTCATTGGGCTGGCATGCATAATAACCAAACATCATAAAACTTCAAAGGCTACAGCTTTAACTTAAAACAAAAACATATTAAACAGCTAACGCATGTACAGACTTTTTAAAAAATATTTTAGTTGACAAACCTTTTCAACTAAGAAGTCAACGGAATCAGCTATTTCTGCATCCACAAATCCACGTTCAAAGTTCCCCATAACCATTTTCTTCAAAATAAGTGCTGGCATCAACCAAAACCTTTATAATAAATGCAAAAATTGAACATGAAAGGCATATTACATTAATTAATTAAAATGGTCTTTAAATTTTGCAGGCTATACATATATTATATAAGCTTTAAATTTGTCCACAAATTTGCATTCAAAGTTCCCCAAAACCGTTTTATTCAAAATAAGTGGTGCTGGCATCATCCAAAACCTTAATAATAAATGGATAAAATATACATGACAGACATATTATACATCCATTGACTTAAAATGGTCTAAATTTAGAAATATATAAACAATGTATTGTCAGTTTAAAATAAACCTGCAAATTTGATTTGACATTTAAAATTTTGATGTTACTGCAGACTATTTCATCTCAGTATGTATAAGAAAACTTGTGTAAGATATATATTAAAAAAAAAGATATATACCCAATGAAAGGCAAGCAGATATTTCTTCTCAACTTTCAAAATACATATACATGTATTAAAAAATTTATCTTACCGCTAAAGAAAAAAAAGAAAGAAAAAGAAAAAAACTTACGTAACAGATGAACTTGTTTGCTGAAAGATTGTTGTGTCAGGGAATGTATTACATAAAATAAGGGAGACAACTCTGGGGGAGCGGGCTGTGTATTCAGCAAACTTCTGAGCTAAAAACCCACCCAAGGAAGCACCAAATATGTGGACCTGAAAATAACAAAGGCTATACATTATCACATTGGCTACAACGAAGAAAAACATTACAATAGTTCTAGTGGATTTGATAGTATATCTCAAAAAGAAATTAAACAGCACTTTTCTTGAATTTAACAAAATAATGCATTATTGTCAATGCCTGTATATTAATGGAACACCTGAGCAGAAAAACAAGGTTGATCTTCAACAAATAAGAACTCAGAGTGTACAATTGCCTGTAAAGTGGAATTTATCTCCTGTCCAATTCAACGAACTGAGCCTGAAGTCGATCACAAAATGTTTCTTTCGATTTTGAGATTTCTAGAGGGAGTGATGAGCTTTTCAGACCAACTGTAACTTCAACTAAAAATATCAAAGTTGTCATATAAATGAAATAAGCTGAACTGATGTTGCGCATCAAGCAAATAAGTGTAAACATACATAACAAAAAAAAACAACAACATTGGTTTGGGACAAATTTTGTTTTTTAAAGTGTATTTATAAAGTTAATGATTAGATTACCCTATCTAGCTGTAGATAATCTAGGAATCGTCTGAAACCTTCACAAAATTCTTTCAGAGTCCAATAAACTGGGTATTCTACCTGTTAAGATGAAAAAGAAAATCACCAAATCCATAACTACAATTTTAACTACAAATAAAATAATAAAACTTAAAGTAAACAGAAATTCTCACAGATGTACGTCTGCTTTCTGGTGTAAAAAACTGAATCATACCCAAGTTGTAAATACCAATAAATTTTTGTTTAAAAATAAGTCCATAAACCAAGACATTATCACGTCACACAAAAAAAGGAATTAATTGCATTGATTTGCTTCAAATTAATATTATAATACATTAAATAAGTCATTTGATAGTAAAATTAATAATCAATTCACAGTGTTTGCAGTTTTTTTTGTAGAAATAGGTCAACTATTTACATCACAATACGTAACAGATCGCTGTTTCCTTTCTTTTTAGAAATAAGTTACTGTTTAAACAGTACCATTAATATAAAAAAAACAGATGAGAGAAGAATAATTTGACACAATTCACCTGGATTTTGCTGAAAAGAACTGATCAACTTACAGAAATAACCCTTATCCCTACAGACGATAATGTTAATAACTGACGATAAAAGACATCAGCTGTTCCACTGGCAGGGGGAAAACAGACCAATGGACAGCGGATAGTTTTAGGGCCAGCATCATACAAAGTCCACACCTTCTTCCCGTCATCATCAACAACTATCTGAATTACAAATAAATCCACAGGAACATGTTCTTACATCTGTCCAATTCATTATTGTAAATATATTATTTTACCTTATTATCTCTGGCTCATTGACCAGATAAATGCAGAGCAATAAAAATAAACTTTGAAGTTTGAATAGAAAACACTTTCTATATTCATTAATGATAAATTCTTTATACATTTTAGATTGAAGATCAAGATTGAAAAACATGTTAAAATCAAAGCAACATTACACATGTGCTATATAAACTAAAATATAGGATATAAAGTAAGTTGAATATGTACATGTATACTGGTTATTGGTCTTGATAGCTTGATTGGGGCTTAAGTCGTGATCAATAGTATCTGACTTACTCTATCTTACATAGGTCGCAAACTGAGAGGAAACCCCTTAAAACAGACTACTAGATTGCCAGACACACCTCATGTGACTTCTGTCACTGGGGCACTTGAACCTGCGACTGGAACATTGCCTTACAGCACCAAGCTCTCTTATTATTCAATAAATAAGTTAAATATAACACACCACTTAATAATTCAAATAATTCAAACAATCAGAAGGTATTAAGCATATTACACAATAGCATTTTTTTTTTACTGAAAAAGACTCTGATATTATAAACATAAATTATTTAGGTTCAATCATGTGGTCTTACTTATTGACTGGTCATTAACATTTTAATGCTAAAATAATAAAAATCAAGAGAATGTCATTAATAAAATATTAGTGATATCAGTTTAGTTAACCATTACCTTTTTCTGAGATATTGTGCTCCTAAAACTCTGATAATCTTGTGATTTTTGAAACTCTCCCATGTTTTCTAAAATTCAAAAGAACATTGAAAATGTATTATTATTTAGACTGATGCATTGACAGAAGCTGAATAAGTATAATGGTACCGTATAGCCCCTTACTTTACGAACACATCTACTTAGATATCCTTATCATTTCTGTCCAAGATTAGCTTC
>JARFOD010019559.1:0-11040 GCA_031763545.1 Mopalia muscosa
AATAAACCCATGCCTGGTGGGACCCTTCCATATCCCTGTGATCAAACCCACGCCCGACGGGACCCTTCCATACCCCTGTGATCAAACCCACGTCTGAAGGGACCCTTCCATATCGCTGTGATCAAACCCAAGCCAGACAAAACCCTTCCATATCCCTGTGAATAAACCCTTGCCTGATGGGACCCTTTCATATCCCTGTGATCAAACCCACGCCTGCCGGGACCCTTCCATATCCCTGTGATCAAACCCACGCCTGACGGGACACTTCCATACCCCTGTGATCAAACCCTCGTCTGAACTGACCCTTCAATATCGCTGTGATCAAACCCACGCCAGACAGAACCCTTCCATATCCCTGTGATCAAACCCACACCAGACGGGACCCTTCCATATCCCTGTGATCAAACCATGCAGGATACGATTGCATAAGTTATGCGCCTCTATGAGATTCCTTGAGCTCTATAGCTAGCTTTCCCGATGCCCCGATGCGCAAATTACCTCGTTTCCCAGCCGTCTTGATGAGATTCCATATGCCATATTGCTTGACTTCCCGGGTTCAGATAGCCTAAGTTACTTCGTTTCTTATGCGTGTAAAATGAGATTATGTGCCCTATGCCATGCTGGAGGTGGTGAATATGGTGAATAACTTTGGTGAATGTGGTGAATAACTTTGCCGAATGAGGTGAATAACTTTGGTGAATGTGGTGAATAACTTTGGTGAATGTGGTGAATAACCTTGGTGAATGTGGTGAATAACTTTGGTGAATGTGGTGAACAACTTTGGTGAATGTGGTGAATAACTTTGGTGAATGTGGTGAATATCTTTGGGGACTGTGGTGAATAACTTTGGTGAATGTGGTGAATAACTTTGGTGAATGTGGTGAATAACTTTGGTGAATGTGGTGAATAACTTTGGTAAATGTGGCGAATAACTTCGGTGAATGAGGTGAATAACTTCGGTGAATGTGGTGAATAACTTTGGTGAATGTGGTGAATAACTTTGGGGACTGCGGTGAATAACCTTGGTGAATGTGGTGAAGAACTTTGGTGAATGTGGTGAATAACCTTGGTGAATGTGGTGAATGGTGAATGTGGTGAATAACTTTGGTGAATATGGTGAATAACTTTGGTGAATGTGGTGAATAACTTTGGTGAATGTGGTGAATAACTTTAGGGAATGTGCTGCATAACTTTAGGGAATGTGGTGAATAACTTGGGTGAATGCCGTGAATAACCCCTTTGGTACAATCGATGTAAATAATGTAAAGGGGTCGCTGCCATAATACTAGATTTTCTTAGTTCTTTGACTAATGAAGAGGCTGCTCCGATTGAATTACACGCTGTCCAGGGAACAGAACAATTTCTGCAAACTAATGGAGCTGGTCGATTAATAAGCCTTAATTAATTTGTGTCAATAATCCGCTTTCATGTCAATCAATAAGATGGTTTGAGGCAGGTCCAGACCTAAATACCATACTGTCAGCTAATGTTCCACTCTTCTCATATAACATGGTACCATGGGTTTTCTTTGGTTTCTTTTTTTTTATATTGGACGCAATCTGCCAAAGTTGCTTAACCTTTTTGATGATCTTACTTCAATTGAATGGTTGCGCTAATGCCATGTACTGTTGATATCTTCCGCCGTCATATCAGTGAGAAACCATTTAGCCCGGTGTACAACATAAATAAATCCACCGACCAACCAATCACCGAAAGGATTACGATTTGCGGCGGAACCTTTTATTCCAGTCTGCCATATACATGTATAAAAAGCTGGATAGATATGAACGTTACAATACAAATTATTACTCTATCTGTTTCGGCTAATTTACCACCTTAGCTCGTGACTATACCCAGCATGGTCTGACTATAAACTTACTGCGCACATCTAAAAATCATTCGCTTGCAAAAAGAATCCTACTTCAAGGCATAGACAAGCCTTTATGGTGTATCATCAAAGGCAAGCTTATTAGTGAAATGCAAGGGACCAGGTATTCTGAAGTATGTGCGGTTGTCAAGCGTGGATGCCCAGCGAATGTCGCTAACGTTCTCCATATGATTTACTCTCGATCGATGGTGAATGACAATAAAATATGGCAGCGTGCCACTCAATGCTCTCTACAGTGGATATATGCTTGTTATTTAAAAGCGATAATAAACCCACGCATTTGCTGCTTCTAAGAAATACTGCGGACTTTGATGATATATAGTTTATCTTTATTGCATTTTACATATATGCTTGATTATATGTCAGAGTGCCTCAAAGTGTTGGACATGCTTAACTCGGAGAACCAAACCCTTCCAGAGACACTCTTAATCCGAGGTATTGCAGGGCTTTCCTGTTGTTCATCTAAAATACTGTGTGCAGTTTGTCAATGCAGGTTGTGCATTTTATTATCCATGGAGTTTTGCAGGACTTAAGCTGATGATAGGCCTTGTGACAAGTTGGCAATAATGTTTTGACAATCAATTCTTCGGACCTCATTTTAGTCGGAGAACGACACTAACCCAACGCCGGAAAACAATGTACAGCCAACAGATTTCCTCATAATTTCCGACCGAAGATGTGAAGTTTTCAGTAACTGTGTTGGTTGATAGAACTGGACCTTGCACAAAACTCCCTTAATTAGTGTCTGACATACATTGGGAAGTCGTACTGAGGTATTCTATTTAACACTTTACGAAGATGTTCGATATTTTCCTTTAATTCGGATGTGTCAACAGTTTTATTTTTTCTGACTTTTTTATTTCCGCAAAGCTGGATATTGAAAATAATTGCAATTTCTAATCGAAACTGGTGGCCATATTTTCCTTTTGCCCCTCAAACAGTTTTCGAGACGAGATCAACACAGAGTTAATTTCAGGATAGTCGGTATTTAGGGGATTGGCAGTTAATTTAAACATTTCTTTACTGTATGGTTTTCATGTTGTTTTATGTGTCACAGAGGATTACTAATATTTGACTGGACATATGACGTTCATCTCTCAATATCCACAGTCCATCTGTTTAGAATATTTCCTTCGATTGTCTACAATTAAATGAATTTGCATTTCCAATTTTTACCCAGAGTTGTGAATACATAGTGATAGCTAATGGAGAACCGCTAGACTGTATTGTGTCAACACATGTAGGGGACATATCATACGAAAATGTGTCAATAGGGCCTAATGCAATATTGGCCATTCCTGACTTTATCCCGTATTTACTGCCAATTCACAGCACCTCTCCACACACAGTGTACTGGTGGCTTTTTACAAGTTTTTTCGGCTGACGTTTAACTGGCAGAATCGTGTATTTGATAAAGCGATATGTTGTGTATCGAATCTAACGTTTTACTAGAATCTTCAGTTCTATAACTTACATCTGGACCGGGTCATACATTTGTAGGTTATAACGGACACAGTGTTTAAAAATGTATGAGCGGTGAGATGTTGACATGCAAAGAACTAACTGAGATCAACCGGACTACAATCCATTGTGTTTTCCTTGGTAATTGCACATTAGTAGATGTACAGTTGATGCTTTAGTAGCAACAACATAAGATATATATATATTTTATTAGTTTCGTTGTTTAACCACAGTAAAAGATACAATTTTTGCCTTGGTCAGTAACAATGGTACATACTGTGGTTGCCATTCTCATTGCCATTGCATAGCCAGAGTTGTACTGTTTTGCAGAGATATCCGTATGCAAAAGCACTGTATACTCCGTTGTTAACTTTGCCTGTTGCATGATTTATTGGCGCCACTGTCCAAGAACCTAAGGACACATTGTCCAAGAATCTAAGGCGACACTTTCCCAGAATCCAAAGCGACGCTGTCCTAGGACCCACGCCGACACAGTCCAAGAATCCAAAGCGACGCAGTCCTGGGACCCACGCCGACACTGTCCCAGAATCAAACGCAACACGCACTTTCTTTGAGAAACAACAGTTAAAAAACAATATTTTGGATGTGTTTTTGTGCTAAGTTCCAATTACACATATTGTTGCTGTTGCAGTGTTGATAACCACTAAAAGATGAATAAATACCAAGGTTATGACAATGGGTTATGGATTGTTTTAGGGGTCAAACGAAGTCATATGATGGATATTAGATGGCAGACAATCTGACTTGACAGCTACAATCTGAAAATTAATAAACCGACCAGATGTGACGCCATGTTGAATATCTGTTTGTGTTTTTAATTGACAGAAAACCTATGACATTTAGACAAATGTTTACCAAAACTGAAAGCCCTTGAAACCAATACGAGCCACGATGACTATCTATGAAGATTATTCACGGATTTAATTACTAGCAATTAGTACAGTAGGATAAACATGTCACGTGTCGAGCTTTTCAAATTACTTTGGATCAGCACGTTAGTTACACGTGTGTACCTAGTGTGGGAAACGCGCAATTTCGCTGATGATAATAATAGATACCACGAGTGAATCGTACATCATTGATAATCGAACACCTGGGGTTTGGATCATTAGCGAAATCGATCGTAAAAAACCTTACAGTGATGGATAACGGAACGTTGCTTTCCTATCTCTCTAAAGATCAGCTGTATGACAGCTCCGCCGAAGATCCCGACAACGACCTGGAAGTACAGGTATATACTCTGCACAACCATTTGAACAAGACCATTCTTATGTATAGCCTTGTATCAATTGTGTAAAGTGACAAAAAGTAAATTTTCCGAAAAATTGCAGCCCAGCAAGAGAGATTGTTTGTTCATAACACTAGCCTCGTAATATAGTGCACCAGAAAGAACAGATTTTGATGGGGCCCATTTATCCTAAGGCTGTATATATAGAAAAACGCTGCATGTGTAACGGATGGTTTCGCAGAGTTTTCAACGCAGAGTGTGGTTAGCAGGTCATTACTGTATCGTGTAAACAGCATGGTTAAGGATGGGCAACACCTTCGAGGGTCAAATTGGTCAATTTTTGTCCTATTTTTTATAAGAACATTTTGTTGTTTGTCTTGCATTTAGTTACAAAAATATATAAAAATGCCAGTTAGAAGTCATTTAATTTAAAGCTTGAAAATCTTGATCAGTTTTTTGCAATTGTATAGCTGGGTGGGTTTTGCACTATATTGAGAAATTCATTTTGTGAATTTTATAACTATGTTTTCTTAACAAAAATATTTAAGCCACACACGGGAAATTCGGCGAGCATATTAATGACATAATAATCTAGGAAACGATATCTCGGATGTTTTAATTCGGCCTACGTTTTAAATTATTCATCTTTTAATGCAGAAAGTCCAATTGTCCAAATCAATTTTAGGAAATTGTTATAAAGAGAGATCTAGGAAAAAAATTGAGATACCCCTAACTAGATTCTAATGTCACTTATAAGCGTGCCGAATTTCACGGGTGTAGCTAAAGGGTTTTTTTGCGAAAAAATAGTTTAAAAAAATAAAATTTCGACAAACAATGAAGTGCTATAAAATAGCTGCAAAGAACATTTTCAAACTTAAACTTTCTAACTGGACTTTTAATCTAGTTCTTTCGCTAAATGCAGGCCAAAAACTGAATGTTATTATAAGGAAATAAAAACAAAACAGACAATTTTTGTCCTCGAAGAAGTAATCCATCCTTAAGAAGCCAAATCATTGTCTGCGGTAAACATGGGCCTTCCAGCGCATTGTTAAATTGACACAACCAAGCAGGTTAGTCTAAGGAACTTTTTCACCAGGCAGTTTCATATGCCAAATAACACTGATCGGATTAAAAGATATATATATTTATAATTATGGTGCTATCATATCTATTGCTATCCACACATTGTAACATCTGTCTGTTCTGTGCTCTGTACGAAGACACCAAATAAGCTGACATAACGCGCTGTTTGTACATTCAAGACTCTTTGAATTGCAGTCAAACATCGAATTATTTACAGCAACATTACACACAAAAAATCCATATTAATCAATGATAACTATTGAAAGCAAAACAACACGCACCCTGCAAATAAACAAATCAATCGATGTACCGATAGGTCGCCCGGTCTTTGTTTTCTCAATATTGTCTATAGGTGAACCAATCTCATACGAGCAAACGCTTATGTAAGTATATACTCTGACAAACAAAGGGATATATTGTACCCCCCCCCCCTCCCCCCCCGATCTCCCCTCTCATCTAACCCACTGCCCAACCTCCACATCCCCAAACACACTATCAAACTGACAGATCATGGTTTAATTGTTAACCAAGCTAAACTATATGATTAACCGTGTGTTTTTATCATTCACAGGGGATAATAACTCCGGAAGAAATGGCGATTGCGGACGAACATACATCACCAAAGATAAGACAACTCTTGACTGTCATCAAATGGGCAGCAGCTAAAAGAACAGAAGAGGTTCATAATGTTGAGAAATCATCCAAGTCATATTTGCCAAGTTCAGACAGCATAGATCGAGTCATGAAGACATGCCAGGCAAAAGGCAACGGACTCTTAATGGGGCTTGTGGGCAAGCGATGCAAGTTCCATATCTTTGCAGACGCAAATGGCTTGCTTGATTTACAGATAGAAATCCGAGGCCCAAACAATGAAATTTGTAGCGAAAAGATAATGAGCCTTTTCCCAACTCGTCGAATGTCACGGTTGCTAAACCCCGTAGATCTAGAGCAGGTGTCAAAGAAACAAACACTAACTCAATATAATGGCGATGTGAAATATATCGAAGATAGTAAGGGAAATACATACATTCGACAAAAGAGTGTAGAAATTCTGGATGATAACGATTGTCAGAAAATTCCATTCGACTACCAATGTGTTGGAGAAGGGAAATATTTGGTAAGCTACGTCCCTCGAAGCACTGGGAAGCATCACATCTCTGTATTCTGGCAGGCACATCATATCAACGGAAGTCCATTTATTGCTAAAATTGCTGAGTCAGCGGTCCACTTAGAGAAGCAGTTTTCGCTAGAGAGTCAAAAAAGAATGCTGGCTCAAAGAGGGAAATCAACAGATTCTTTGGACACATTCAATGGAGAAAGAAGCGTTTCCACTGACACAATTTCCTGTAATAATAGTCCTAATTTTGCTGACGTGGGCCAGATCGCAGCTCCTGCGAAGCTGACAAAACAAGGGACTGTAACAAGGCGACGTGTGTTACGAAGGGTCATAACTAAAGGCGGAAAGGACATAATAATTAATGAAGTCGGACCTTCCCCATCAGTATCACGGCAAAACAGTGTGACGAAATCTCCCGGAATATCTCGACAAAATAGCATTGACTATGTAACAAACACTGAATTCAATAATCACCAGAATACGCCAGACACAACACATCGTGAACAAAGCACTAGAGTAATTGAACCCAAAGAAACGCTGCCACACAGAAGTGCCTTTGTTCACAGCCCAAAAGCGATTCACCCTGTGTCTGAATTAAGCGACATTGATAACGTGTCAGGCAAAACCAAAGACTTTGTAAACAATATTGTTGACAAAGCATTGCAATCTGCAATGCATGCTCTTACTGATAAACACTGCAGGAGGCAGGCATGTCTCGATTTAGGGGATTGTCACGATGTTTTTTCTGACCATACATCTCATGTTAATATAAACACCAATCAACAGTTAAACACTTCTACCAGCAGGAACGCAGGAAAAATATATGTACATCAAGGATTGGTAGAGTGCGAACCTACCAGCGGAAATGTTACGAACAACGAAAACAAGCGGGCTAAGAGCAATTTAGAAGAAATAAATCAGAATAAAGAAGACTGTGTAAGTGTTAAAACTTCGCAAATAAATCAAAATAAAGAAGACTGTGGAAGTGTTAAAACTGCGCAAATAAATAAAAATAAAGAAGAAAAATTAAATATTCAGATTGTCACACCAGCGAAAGCAAAATCTCCACTTGACAGTCCACAGCTTAAGGTTTTACAGTCAGACAGTCTCAACAAGGTGTGTTATTTTGTCAGCCAAAGAGCAATTACCCATTCAATGTCGGCTCTACAATCACAGGCCTCTGGTCAGACTAATTCTTTTGAAGAATTGCGGGCAATCAATGATGAAAATCAACCAGATAAAATGATGAGTATGGCCTCAGTTGAAGAAAACAAACCAGACGCACCTGTGAATCCAAAAAATGTTGTCTCTCTCTCGTCGAAATCTTCTCACTCAAGTCGACGTAGCAGTTTAAAGAGACAGGATGTGGCTGTGTGTCAAAAGGGAAGCGTAGAATCATCGAGTGATAGCGACAAACTCCTGCCAACATTTATACGATCTAATAGCACAACGAAGAAAATTCCTAGAGCCTCTAAATTTAATGAAAATAAAATGATTATTAACACGTCACCTGAGTCCCAATATCATATAGATTCAGAACAGACTAACTTAGAGGAATCGCGCAATGTAGAAAAAAGCACACAAAACACACAGCCACAACCTCAAACTTGGTTTTCATCCCAAATTCATATCAGAATTCCAACAGCTAAGACAGACAAGTGGAGTCAAGTAAGCTATGACGAAATTAAATTGGCCACTGGATGGCGCTCTCCAATGACGAATATTAGACAAAGAAAAACATACACTGTTATTCACAACCAAGTTGACATTACAATAGATAAGTCAGGGTCGATCAGCGACCCCACTCCCGTCAATAACAGCTGTCAGAGACACCGGAGTCCACCGTCTATGTGGTATGGTGATAACGTACCTAGGATAGTGTATGATCCACCAGTTGATCGTGCTGGACCAGCTGATGACGAAAACGGACACTATGATGTACAGCAGTGGCTACAAGACAATCAGATGATGGAGCTCAGACCAGTACGGCAATCCACGGTAGAGACAATTGATAGTGGTATAGTAGATAGCCGATGTTCTTCGCCGGGCAAACAGTGGCGGGCACAACAAAATTTGCCTAACCCCAACGGACATCGTTTACTGTGTCGTCATCCATACAAGGGACAAATTGAACTGGATCCTCGCCTCCTCAGGAGTGCCAGTAACAGCCCGTCTGGTGACGAAGACAAAGAAAATTGTACACCAGGTTCGAGGAATAGACCTTCTTCGCGACACGTAAAGCAGGTTAGTCACAACCGAGTTATACGGACTTCTTCTGATGGCAAGAAAACCAAGGCGTCTCTCCTAGTACGCGAAGACTCGTGTAGTCTTTCGGATACAGAGCTTAATAAAGCTATGCTTTTAGACAAAAGGAAATCTTTTCATAGACCAAAGTTTACACGACGTTCATCAAGTCGGAGTTCCAAAGCAAGTCGGTCAAATTTAGTTAATAGTGATCACAGAAAACATTTGGTGCCACACGAACAAAAAAGAGCATCTGAAACGTTCGAAGTTGCTAATGATTCTAAAATGTCTGCAAGTCAGTCGAGAAAAATCAAATTCAGGAGACGCTCTTTCGCTCTGGACGATTCGCCAAGACATGGTTCGGTTGACACATCCAATGATGATACCGCCAACATCCTCGCCCCCAAAGAATCTTCTCCGGTGTTTACTTCTGATGACGAACTTTGCAAATTAACATACTCTTGCAAGGGACTTACGTCCTCGGTTGAAGAGAAGCGAAGAGATGTCGCTTTAAGAAGAAAATCTTACGGTGGGTCTTCAACACCCAAGCGCAAACTTATTTTCCAAAGATCATCGACTCTAAATGAAGATTCCTATTGCGGGTTTGGACTGTCTCAAAGCCATAGGGACGATTTGTTGAGCCAGATTAACATATTCAGCAATTTACACGAAAAGACCGATGTAGCGGAGTCCAATAATGATATGTATGCTGAACGTAGATCAGATGGGACTTTACCAGACTCAGACAACCACACTTTTGGTGGTTTGTATTACGTCTCGTCCAGCCATCCGATGCCGTTCAATGACTTTTCGGACGCTTATGGCGATGCTAGTGTTTCTGACACTGATGGTGTCTTGGACTACTGGAAACCTCCTGTGCACTGTGAAATGTGTGAGACCCTGTGTTCTCATGGGGTTACTGTCGTCAATCCAGCACGAGAGTTTCTGGATCTGATTGTAATGATGGAACAAGAGAAGGATAAAGAGGCAGAGGGAGGACTGGGCGAATCTGATTGGGCCGATCCCCAACCTGGGAACAGCTTCCCGTCCAGGTGTCGAGCTGTGGGCGCTGGCCTTCAAACAGGCATTGTGGAAACTCCCGTAAACTTTCAGGTATGCATCAAATATATAGGCCTTATGCTTATTTTATTTACTTGTCAAATGTTCGATATGTTGTATATGTATCAGGTTGTTTTCTATCCGTCATTCTATGTCCTCATTTGTCAATGAGGTCTTCGTTTTGCATTTTTTTCAAATTCCTATGTAAAATTAAGTAAGCGACTGTGTGTTCTTAAATGGCAGTGTAGGGAAATTCATTTTATATTGCGATGAATTATTTGTTGTTTTATCCCATAAACCATGAAATCTGTTTAGTAGGCCAAGCTAGCTCTTACTGGCACTCCCTACATTGCACATAATTATTTTAGTTTGATTGAATGACACATTCAAGTCTACACTGCACCTGCCTTCTGAGCAGACTTCATATGTTCGACCAACTCGTCCAGTGGGTCGATTGGAACAAGCTAGTCGAGTAACACATTCACTGTTCGCTGATTCGAAGGGTAGCGGCATTTCTAGTCCCTCTACATACTGACCCCAGATTTAAGAAAGCGGCAGAAAGATGTGAAACACACGTTGTGATATAAGTGAAATACCATTGAGTAGGAACCAAAGCAATATTTTGAAAATGAAAAGACGTTGGAATAAACTGTATTCATTCAAGGCTATTCTGAGGGTTGTATGAATGACGCTCATTCTCTAATACGGGCCCCTTGAGGGAGCGGGTGGACCATGGCCCTGCAGATTACTCCCTCGGCTTCCTTGGTCGATCGTAAGAGGCGAGAAAAGAGGTTGCTTTATGTTGCCCTGGTTTTCGCAGAGCTAAAGGGTAACGGGGGGGGGGTTAGAAAAATCACAATAACCAAACTCCTTTTTTTTTTCTGACGTTTAAATAAAGTTTTATTTCAGTTTCTCGCCCGAGTTGACAGGTATAAGTTA
>JARFOD010019570.1:0-11040 GCA_031763545.1 Mopalia muscosa
CAAACATTAAATAAAATGGTGCATACCCAGTGGATTCATGTCTGGACGCATTGTATGCATGAACTAGAGCGGGTACACAGGTATACAAAACTTGAACAAATACGGATTCCACACTGAAGCAAACGATTAATCCCGGAATTATTTATCTGATAGAATCCAAGGTGTTACTGAAATCCAAAAGATCTTCTTCAAGGCCAATATCAATTACAGCTGGCATACCACGAGGTTCAATATTACGTCTTATTCTTTTTATTATATCATTGATATTGCACGGTCTTCTACGGGCTTCAAATTTACCTTATTTGGTGACGATACTAGTCTGAGCCATTCTCACTTAAACATACAAACACTTTCGAAATGTTAGTATCCTCTGAATGCATCCAAAACATTCCCTTTACATTCACCCTGCTCATATGTCTGGTTCAAAACTATCACTTGTCCAAGATTCCAAATTTTTTGTCACAGTGTAAATTTGCTTGGGTATCATGTACATTTCTGTTAGGTCTGTCTCTTTTAATTTTATACCATTCATTAATTTATCCGTATCTATTTTACAGAATTCAATATATGTATTACAAAAGAAAGTTGTTCGCCTGGTATCTTCTTCCCATCAGCTAGCCGACAGGGAACCCTTATTATTACATCTGAAAAGTTTCCCTCTGTCAAAGTTAAGTCTATATTATATGTTTTCTGGCATCCATAAATCTGCTTGTCATTCATACAGCCTTCCGAATCAAATATAACCAATTTTCTTAAATCAGTTTTTCGTATACTCCAACCCTACGAGATCAGTTATGTTAACCTATATCGACCTGTTTTTCAGTCGAATTTACATTCTTATTCTCTTCCTATAGCAGGTTCCCGAGAATGGATTAGACAGTCCGGTGCTATTAAACATATCATATCAATGTTTGAGGATTTCAAAAAATCTCATTGAATAATATTTGCCTATCCACTCAAACGAGAACCCATCTTTATATTCATTTCTAACAAAAAAAATTATTTTTTATCTATAATCAATATATTTATTCATGTATAAGTATTTAATAAGTGAAAAGGGAAAAATGTATGTATATATATGTACATATGTGTATGTAGTTTTATATACTTTTTTTCTTCCTTTATTCAAAATATATATCTTTATACGGAACTATATATATATGTACATGTATATGGATACATGTATGTATGTGTATGTATGTATAGATGTATATTATACTCTACTTGTAATGATATATTTAAAGAACTCTTCGTTTGGGGTAGTTGCACTTGTAAAATATTTGATTATTTATTCTCCAACGTATGATGTATTGCTAAATCTTTTACAAACTGTAGCATGCTGTTTATTATGTGTACGTTATTATTTACCGACGGGAAAGTACAAGTCTGTTAGAATTTATTCCGGCCTATACAAGTTATTTAAAAATACTATATTCTGTAAACGTTTATTTTGTTTCGTCTTGAGGTGGCTTTAAAACAAATCATATATGAAATCAGTCTAGACCCTCACACTAGGGCACTGACTAACCAGCAGTAAATACTGGCAACCTACCTAAACTACTCATCCAATCGACTTTCTCAAGTGTCGACATGTTCAGACGGAATACCTCTGTCACTACAAACAAATGTAACAGTTCGTTTCATCTTATTTTCTTAATAAATCCTAGTCGAAATTGTACGCTTGGGGTGGCTGAGTGGTCTAGGTGACCAGCATTTACTGCTGGCTAATCGGTGCCTTACTTTCGGGGTTGTTGGTTCGGGTCTCGGATGGTTTCAACTGGTGATAGTTTCTGAACTAGAATCTGTTCACACTAAAATTGTGTTTTCCCAAAATAACGAAGTTAATGTTTAAATTCACTACCCAAAAGACACAAAAATCATTGAGAGTCATTAATTTCAATTAAAATTTATTATGCAAATAATGCGAACGGATCCTTAAAATTGTTGATTTTTTGGCAAAATTGATGTGTAATGAGGATTTCTTCAGAGCATGTAGACACTTTATTTATATATTTTTTTACTTTATTTATGTTTTTTTTTTTTACTTTAATTGTTTCATTTTGTTTTTCAAGAACGTGAAACTATAGACCTATACCTCACATCTAAGAAAAGCACAATAGAAAATTAAATTACAACAAATAGTATTTCAGGAGTTTGAATTAAAATACGATCTTAATAAATATGAAACGGTGAAAATTCCTATATTTCATAAAACAATAATAACAATAAAAATGATTAAAATACAGCTAGATTGTGAATAATATTCAACAAAGTACAAGCTATTTCCTTGAATCGAAGTTTTCATCGCTGAATTATTCTAGATTGTGAGAAATGATTTAGTTTTCTTAGACATTTGTACAAAAGGACATTGGTTTTGCTCGTTTCAGAAAGGTTTGTTTGTTTGTTTGATTGGTTTTTAACGTCGCACTCAAGGGTATTTCACTTATATGACGACGGACAAAAATACAGAACATCACAAACAAATCTGCTTCCTATTACCCTTTAGCTCTGAGAACACCAGAGCAACAGAAAGCAGCCTCTTTTCTCCCCTCTTTAATTGGATTTGTTTATTTGATTTTGATTCAGCCCAGTGGGTGAGGTAAAACAGGAGGACATGATTAAGCTTTGAAAGAACTAGTTCTGCCTGTCTATAGCCATTTCTGTTGATGGATATTCGTACATATCCCGATATAAACAAACATTACTAGAAAACATCATTCTTAATACCAAACGGAAGGAAAGTTTGAATAAAACAAGCCTGTGGTAGTGTTGGACGAAAGTAAAGAATTCATTATCTAATATTAAGGTCCACATATACTTAGATTTGTAAGTATTATTTTTGTCTTAATAGGCCTAAATTGGTTAATAAATCGACAGTTTCCAACAGAAAATGGAATCAGCGATGGGAATATCCTCAATGCAGAATATATTGCGTATTATCGCTTGCTAATTTCTAATTTGAGAGTTCCCAGTTAAGATGTTCCGACAACAGAGTAACGCCCCTTTGTAAACTAACCATATTGTTTTTCAGCAATGGAATGTGTATGCACGATTTATGTGACATGGGCAATATCTAAGCAGTATTGCCAATTGAAGGATACACGTTAGGAGACTTATTGATTACGTTTGTCCGTACATGGAAATGTTATTTAATGCTAAGTAGCATTTTTTTAAACCCACAGTATTGAAGTATATGCAGATTGTTCTATCGTCCACAAAGTTGAAGCGTCATTTTGCAATGGGGCGTAACTCTGTTGTGGTTACAACGTCATAGCTTGAACACCCTTATGGAGACAACAACTTATATTTACAGTATCTGATATCATGCCACGTCATATACTACAGGTCCAGTCCAATATCAGATGAGGTAAGTTCGGTGTGATGTTCGGTGTGATGTTTATCCGATAATGAAACAATCATACTGTGAAGAAAATATCCGAAACAGTGAAGGACCGTATTATCCGATAGGCTAAACATCATTTCTCCAAAACACCAACATTAATTGCTAAATTTATATGTTGATTCAAAAATAGATTTCCATACAATCAAAAGGTACCTTGTTAGAATCCATGGCTCTTTGGGTGACCCTAAAGCTGATATTATACTTATGAGCTCATCTGCTGTTTCATAGGCATCAAGACCTGAACTAGTTTCTTCATACACCTCGTAAAGGAAATCCCACTCTTCAACTCCACCTTCTCTAATAGCTGTTTCATAGACAGCTGATCGCAGCTCAATATGAATTCTTGAAATTTATTAAAAAAAAGAAATGTTAAAAACAAATAAATAAAAACTAAAAACAAAATAAGTATAGTATTTTAAAAGAACTAAATTAAAGGATGAAATAATGAAAGGTTTAAATTTGAAAGAAATCAAGCCCCACGTCTTCCACCGTTATCATATCTCAAAAATACAAATCTGTCTTGCTTATGTACAGTACAGTGTTTTCGTGTGTTGTTTTTGCTAGCTTAATGGTGAAATATCATTTTAACAACATATTACACAGCATTCCATATATGACAATCGATAGTGTGGCAAGTTTGTAAGAATATTATAGATAAGGGGAAATGCATGTACCCTAGCGGTCAGCCCTACAACTACAATCGACCTTACAACTACGCTAAAAGTGGAGGACAAACTACACTTGCCGTCGGCCCTACCTCAACACTAGCAGTTGGCCATACCACTATAGTAGCTTTCGACTCTACAACTACCTTCACCGACGGTCATAAAAATATACTCACATTCTGCCCAACGACTACGGTACACTTACAGTCAGCGCTAAAACAACAGTATGTTCTTCAACTTTAACGACAGACCGACTTACAACTTTATTAACAATCTTTCCTACAATTACAACAACATCCGCTATACCATTATAATGCGACTTGTCGCTTCAACTTCACTAGCAGTCGGCCCTAAATCGACATTACCGATTCGTCCTAGAACATCAATAACACTCGGCCACACAAATACAATCAAGAGTAGTCTCTTCAACTATAGACCTACAACTACAACTAACAGTAACTGGTCCTAGAAATGAATGATAGGCTGTAATTAATCGGTATTTCGTTTTCAATTGTGATTAATTTTTCTGAAAAATATACAAGACGAAACTTACGGATTGTTGTCTTTATTCTTCATCCAATCGGAAAACTGACTTTTTGCCTCTCTGACACAATCCGGATGTTCGTAATAACAGGCGATTTTAATGGCCAGAGTGCGTTTGTACCTCAGCAAAAAAAGAACAAAAATATTTATTTTGTTTACAGAGCTTCTAATTAAAAAACAATCATGTATTTCACTATCGATCGTTATTTATTTATCAGTTGTCTTATGTCACTTTTCATTTTCTTCTTTGTTGTATGATCTTTCCACGAAAATAAACTTATGTGAGCTTACAATTCCAGTTGTTGTGTTCCTATATTGTGTTAAACTTTACCAAGAAAATAGGCGGAAAACAGCTCTCAATTTCAAATATTGTCTCACTACCTTGGGTCAAACTTTACCAAGAAAAGAGACAAAGGACAGTTCACAATTTTAATTATTGTCTTACTACCGTGTGTCAAACTTTACACAAGAAGAGAAACGACTGATAGCTGGCAGTTCCAGTGATTCTCTTACTTTTTTTAGCTAAACGTTACCAAGAAAAGAGAAAAGATAGCTTACAATTGGAATGGTGGTTATATAATATTATAAAGAACATCCCGAGAAAGGAGACAAACAATAACTTACAATTTCATTGGTTGTCTTACTCCATTAGGTAACAACTTACAAAGAAAGGAGAGGTACAAAAGCTTACAATTTCAGTGTTTTTCATAACATACTATTGAACAAGTTCCACAATTCCAATGGTTTTCCTTAAAATTATGTTATTTACACCATGGTATAATAGAAAAGCTTCCCTGTAATATTACTTACAAGTCCTGCCTTGTAGCATTAGTGTTGTCCCATTTCATCTTCTGATATAAGGGGGTTATCATATTCATCATATATTTCTGTGCCCACGCAAAAAAGTGACAAGAATAGGTTATAGTGATTCATTTCATTGAGTTATTTAAATTTATTTTATCCACATACCAACTACAATCAAAGTACAAAGCTGAACGAGAAACTTCCGTTTTACTGGGATTTTACACAAGTTTATTCATGTCTGCTGTTAAAGCTCAATCACGGAATATTCATATTCACAGCCCGGTAACAGTTATGTGAAAGAAAATAAACAGTATGTTTGCTCCTTGTAGGAAGGTAGGTCGGGGGTTTGAGGGGAGGGGGAAGTTGTAAATTTGAACAATTTTGCAGAATGAGACTGAAAGGAAAATCAGAACGAATATCATCTGCCACATACCAGGTCAACTGTTTTGTTAAATTTGTTAAGTTGAACGTTTCGGGGGAGGGAGGGAAGGGGGGGGGGGGGCGTTTTGCATTTTTGTTACTTTGATTTGGCTTGATTGATTTGGTTTCTTGAGTCAACAATATGATAATATCTATAAACAAAATACCTCATTGTGCTTAAATTATGAATGGAGGCAATAAAACCCAATTTGTTTACAGTTTCCAAGGTTTTTTCTTAGCGGAGGAGACTATTGAAGACAACTCTTCAACGCCATGGCAGGACATTGCATATTTATTTCGCACAATATTTGAGGCAACGTTTGCCACAGATCAGGAAATAGACGAGGTGCAAAACAAGATGGCCGCGGTGTATCTTACAGTCACTGTGTCCACCTAGGCAGTATAATTCAGCATAATTTAGAACGTGGCTCTATAGCTTATTCCATACTTTAGCCTAATCAATGTTACAAAGTACGATTTGAATAATGACACCGGTACCTTATTCAGTTAAAGATTCGGAAACGTGAGCTAGATGTAATGCATGTATGTATTGAGTAGTGACAAACCTTAAAAGCTCCATAGTTTCCACTTCTTGAAACCATATGATTTATGACTTCCAATACATCAGCAGCCGTTTTTAGAGGGCCGTACTCTGTCTCCTTACTCATATACTCAGACAGTCGCAAAAAGATGGATAAGTCCACATGGCCCGAACTGCAACAAATATACAATCAAATTGACAGTGTGTTGTCAAATAAATGTCAAGAGTTTACATATGATCCTCTTACATTCTGTGTTTTTTCTGTTATTCGAATCGAATCCGTAAAAAAAGTCAAAGGTTGTTCATATTTAAAAACAATACCAGGAAAAGAGACATACAACAGCTTTTAATTCCAGTGACTCTCTTACTTTATATTGCTAAACGATATCCGGACGACAGCTTACAATTCCTGTGATTGTCTTACTATCTTGTGTGAAACGTCACCAAGAAAAGATATGGAGAACAGTTTACAATTCCAGTGGTTACCAGTGTGTTGTCATATAAATTTCACAGGTGATGCAGAATGATTCCTTAAAGATTCCGTTCTAACTGACATGATTGAAAATGCCCAGAAGCTAAACAAAATGTGATAAAATTGAAGTGGTGGAAGTCAGCAGTCCAATATATAATAATGTCATATGCTGTTATTTTTACTTACATCTGTAGATTCCAAGCATCATTAAATAGCTTAATCCTAGCCCCTGATTGGAACACCTGTAAAAGCATTGATTATTGAGTAATTCATTGATTAATGTATTCACTGGCCGAGTGATTGATAGATTGATTGATTGGTTGGTTGGTCTGTTGGATGGTTGGTGGGCTGGTTGCTGATTGGATGGTTGACTGGTTGGTTGGTTGGCTGGTTGAATGTCCTAGTAATTAATTGACTTTGTGATTGATATATTTCTCATCCAGTTACAAAAATTATTACGATTTTATAATGTTCAAGAGGACAGAATGTTTTGAAGTTATGTCATTGAAAATAAATGTTGAAAACTATGTTTTTCGGTCATTGTTTATGTCAAAAGTTTGATCTTTTCCGTGTTGTCTGGTACACCATCCCAATGGTCAACAATTGACCATCAATCATTGGCTACTCATCTGGTAGGTCTTCTCTTTCAACCATTCACTTATGATAGTCAAATTTTACAGTGTTATATCCTCTATATGTTTTATAAATGTGGAAAGAAATTCACAGCTTGTGAATAGGAATTCAACAGATGCAGTTTAAAGTTGAATTTAACATACATGTATGTTAACATCTGTTCATTTAAGTAAATTAAATAAATTGTGATAAAATATTGCTACTTAACAATGCCTGACTTTACTCACTGTGTGATCTGTTTTCAGTTGTCGAATAATAGCATCCCAGAACTCAGAATCGTAATTAACCCTGTAAAATCCACCTTGATTGACATTACCAATTAGCCAGGCTGACTCGTCAATATTGTCTGGAATTAAGCTGGGGTCGTTGATGGTTACTGAAAAGGAAAATAAATTCAGTAAACAGAACAATATCAATAAATGGAGAAATCTAGATTAAGTGCCCCTTGTTGCAACGTTGCTAACAAATGCTAACACATAACAAAATTAAGTTATGTGCTATACCAAAATCTGTTTGCAGCATATATGCAATGTTGAATGCGCAAAAAAGTACATGAAACTGAAAATCCGTTTGAAATTGACGCAACTGAATCATATCCAATAAGGGTTAGTTATTTCACAAGAGACGAAAATACAGCCATTAAATTGCGAATCCGTATACTTAATCAACAACAAAATTTTGGAATCCAGATTAAAAGAAACAATGTTACTATTTCACCTCAACTTACTACTTGTTTCATTTTTGCGCAGCCAATACATCGTTGGGTCTTTCTCTAGGCTAGACGTGAATGTCACAGGAATCTCCCATTTGAAACTATGACAACAGAAGAATAAATTGCACTTGAGATTACATGGTTTCAAACTGATATTGTACAAGAAAGTCATAACAAAACTGATCACAAAGACCATATATTTCATTGGTACTGCAAAATAGTCGGGAAAATCTTCGTTGTTTCTATTGTAAATATTTCTAAACAATGGCCAATCAGCATCAGTCTCATACAGAAGTCAGAAAAAAATGCAATAAAACCGTGAACAATGTGTTTAATTTAATTTAATGAATGCCAGTAAAATTTAGATATTTGTGCACTTCAAAAGAATGTGTAAGTTCAATTAAATACTATTAAAGGGCCTCGGTTGTTCATTATAGAGCGGTTATTTCAATATAAATTATTATTGGCACAAAATTTGTTTGTCTGTTTGTCTGTCGTTAGATTGTGGATTAACATCCAACTCTAGCTACATCTCACTCGTACGTTTCTTGTTTAAATAAGTGGAAAGGATATTATAAAAATAAAACCACCCCTACGGGTGTTGGAGCCACATCGAAGGCGTGGACGGTATTTCGAAGTAGGATTAGTAGCCCGAGATGGAAACCACCAAGTAACCTCTTGGGGAATTGGATGAAAAAAAGGGAACGTTTGACTTCATTGAGTTACCAGGTATAGCTGCTATGCAATTTTGTGTGACATTTTACCTCGCAATAACACTTTTCGGATTGGTTCGCTTCTTTTTGTCTATGTTAAGATTGAAACCAGTTCCAGCTAACTGCTTAACGAGTCCAATTTTCGGGGAAACTTTGGGGTGGACTACATAATCAACAGGATACCGTGGATACTACATGGTCCATGTACTTCCGGCATATTATATGTCAACATTTTGTACTTAAATACTGGATCTTAATGCTGTTTCTTATCTTTTAATGTCGGGTCTCATGTGTGTACATCAGCCCGGCTGCTCCAGCTCTATTAATTTTCATCCGCTATACGTTGACGTCACACCATCTGCAAGATATATGTCTTATCCCCCATAAGCGATTTTATGCCGTGCAGTGTGAAGACGCCAGTAAATGGGCTTACGGCAAAGCAAATGTACATGTACGATTTTTATGCCTACATCTATCATGGCCGCCCGTAGTGATGATACCACAGTAAAGATAATCTCGGTATGTTCAGCTGATTTCAAATGTGTAGAACATAGGCATATTTAAGGAACCTACTTATAAGGAGACGGATTATATCCTGGATCCGTAGCAGTGGGGTCCAGAAGGTAACGTTCTTGACTGACGATCACAGAACTGGGTCCTGTACGAGTAAACGTCACAAGTGGATAGTTGATTTGGAGAACCCATGTTTCCATCACAGATTTCACATCAATATTAGATCCATCCCCTGCTGATTGCTTGAAACAAAATAACAAATAGTGTAACAGAAATTGGATTTGTTGAAATTCTTAACATACATGAAGCATGTGAGTATATACCAAGTATAACAACTTTCATAATTGCACAACTCACATTTGTAGCATGCACTGAATAAAATATTTTGGAGAAATCTTTCCTCAGTTTTTTCGTTTATGGGGAACTGTTGTGTACATATGTAATTTAAAGTTTATTTAACATCTGTAAAATTCTTTTCACAATGCGAAATAGTTAGGATTTGGCATTTTATATACATACGAAAAATATACGAAAAATAATTCGGCTATGAGAAAATTAATGGTACATAAAAGCAAAATAAAAGCCCAACTTACATGAAATGTAGAAAAAAAGTAAAGGTTTATAAAACGGTCTGTTATACCGGACGACAAATAAAGATTTCCGCCAAAGACAGAATGCCCAACAACCGTATACGCGGCTATGGTACCCTTAGTTATACATTATTTAGAACATATTCAATCATCTGACTTAGTTTGGCCTAGGGTGCAGAGAAAATATGACGTTACATGGAAATTTGTAGTCGCTTAATCGGGGGCAACAACGTCATCAAACACGACAAGAGACATAGCAAACCACTCCTCGTTTTCCCCGCAAATGATGCAGAAACGGCCTTTTGATTTGCCTTCTGTTTCTACAGAAGTTCAATGAAATTTTTGACACATATTTGCAGGAGATTTGGGGCGCTGGCAGAAGTTGAGTCTTATACATGTTGGCCCAAGCACTAGGAAGATGGAAACTCGGCGAAACAGATTAAAACCAGAACTACATAGCTGACAAACTCGTACATTAATCGGAGTTGCTTCCATGGTGCAGAGCGATCAATCATAGAGTTACTCCTCCAAATTTGGCAGTAAGGTCTCCAAAATTCATCATCCGGTCTGTCTTTTATTGGACAATTGAGCCAGCGACCTTATCAATCTTATTGTGCGTTGTTATAACTTACTCGGGATAGAGCTGTATACAGGTCATCTGGGTCGGCATTCTTGTATGAAAAACTACGGAGATATTTCTAAAATAAAACAGAAAAACATTAATTTCAACAGTGGATTTATATAGGAAGTAAAACAAGCTGAGTAGCTAGCAGGTCCACCGCTGGGGGCTTTTTTGAAAATATATGCTCAACATCCCAGTCAAATCAGTTTTTCCACTTTTTTTTAACCATTTTTGACTTCAAAGAGCGAAAAGGCCAAAATTAAGGTGTTTATCACCATGTTCGTGTGATCTGTCGGCCATATTTGTTGTGAAATCTAGTAAAATACTTGTAACCTATGTTATTAACAGAACAAGCAAAGTTTGAAGTTAATACCTGAATGTGAGTGATGGCCATTTTCGTTTGCAGAAT
>JARFOD010019592.1:0-11040 GCA_031763545.1 Mopalia muscosa
GAAGATAAGTGTAGCCTAATATACTTTATAATTATACTCTTCAGACGAGATTAGAATGACATAATTGATTGATACTCTAGAACCAGAATTAATTTGTATGATTAGACGATCGTCTATTTTCCCGCCTTTATTGCTGAAACAGTTGGTTAGCCCATAACAATGATTTATTTCCGCAGTGAAACAGATAGTAGGAAATGATTGCTGTTTAGTGCCATGTTTAAGGGTATTTAACCTATATGACGGTGTTGTACTTCCAGCGAGTGAACAGCAACACAAGCTTAATGTGAAGTGTTTGATACAAATACTGTGTTGAAAAAAATCTTTCCCCACGGCAGACTGCACTAAACGTTTTCTGTTATCCAGGGCCCATGGTTTAGTTGTTGCGAGTGCGCTTCCTAATCCTACTCCAGTGTTCTATTCACATGATCGAGTTCGTTTGTCCAGAGGGTTAGTCGGGAAGGGAGTGAAACGATCAACCAGTTCTCCACATACTGTTCACAGAAAAAAATATCGTATTGGAAAAGGGAAAGCGCAGCATAGATTTATTATAAAAGTCCATCAAAAGACCGTTTTTCACTGGAATCTAAAATAGATTGATTGATTGATTGGTTTTTAACGCCACATTCAGCGGTATGTCAGCTACGGTGTGTCGCAAACATATGGCCAAAACTGTTTTATCAAACGCTCTTTACCCAAAGACAAATTTCCATCAGTTTTTCGTTTTGGCGAGCCACCAGCACTATGTGTTCTGTTGGCTTTTAACCCTCGAGAAGGCGGAGAATAGATTCTACGTAGTGTCCTATTTACTCTAAGATACACGCGGTGCATCTTTTTGCCATCGTCAATACGTCTGTATGTTTTACGAGATTTTCTTACGGACTTCCTCCGAGTTGAAGTACGGCAGAATGAGAAAAAAACCAATCCGAAGTCGTATAAGTTAAATAGCCTCGAGTACCGCATGAAACACCAAATCCACCAAATAAACAATTTTCAGAGTGTGTGTGTCTAATGCTAAATGGCCTATACATGTGTATTCCAAATGTGTGTCGATTTAAAAGTCCAATGGCACTACGGAGCTAATCCAGACACGGTCAGCTCAATTTCTCTCAATAATATTTCAGAACGTGTTGTTTGCTCCTTAGGTCATTCACATTTGGCATCCTGCACACTACAAACTTTATATTTGTTGATTTTGACAAACAGAATAGAAATGTATACGACCGAAATATCCACAAGGAGGTTTGGGGATCGATTTGATGAAGTTATTCAACAGCGCTAAGAAACTTTGAGAAATAGCCCGGCGGTGGTTATCGATATTCTTCTGCACGTTGAAGAAACCTAGCGACAGGAAGCTATATTTGTGAAGAATACATACACACGGGTGTATTCTTTGCACCGCCATATCAATACAGATCATGTTCATAGAACTTTGAACTCAATGTGGTATGTTGAAGAAAATGTCAAGAGTTTCTGTGGAATTATTATGGAAGGCGGACGGATGGAGATAAACATGGGGACATTGTCAGCGTTGCCTTGGTCAAATATGCCAAAAGCTGTTGATTTACCTTTTCTATACCAGATTCACCAGCAGGACATGTTCTCTAATTGTGTATCGCCCACTATTTTATTCAGCACTGAGGCCCTCCGGCTAAACCCCTAGGTTTCTTCAGGAGATAGTTTTAACAGCTGTAAAAATGGTATATATTTACCCAAGCCAGTATTTATTATGTGATTTCGGTCTGCCTATTCTGTATTCCATACTGGGTCATCTAAGCATGGACAAAATATAACAACCATTATAGTTTGGTAACAAAATCATATATTTTTTTTGCTATTTGCTATTTTGTAATCCCCACTGGCCCTCTAAGTCAGACGGCCAGTCAAAACGTGACAACCAGTGGAACGTCATCGTTAAAACTGATAATGACCATATACAAATTTATGCTACAATGCTAGCGAAAGATCTAAAATTAAGTTATGGATTACTAAGACTTTTTACCTGTATAAACTTCGGGGTTTGTGATACCTTGTTTCCTTTTCTGGTTTCTACTAATTGTAAATAGATGCTTGATTTATCAATTTTGAATTTGTTTTCTATATATAAACATAAAGATCCGGCAGAATCCCAATATAATATTCACATCTTTTTTAAATTAGTCCTAAAACTTCATGTAAAATCTGTTAATGATATTCATTTGTCGGGCCTTGCATATTGCATTTTTGCATTCTTCAGCTATAAATTGCCTTCTGCGCCAAAGTGTCAGAAATTATTTATATGTTTATTTATTTGCGTGATCAATAGATGTCTGTATTCTTCTTTACCACTGGGACGTTCATAAAACTCTAAACTGTTGGATATTCATAGTGACGGCCTAGTGGGATCGGCTAAATATTCGCTGGTGTCTGTGTCTATATATCATATAGATTACTAGAGACCTATAACAACACTATTTTGATTTAGCCCATCTATCTAAAAGTGATTTCACTTAAGTTTGCCTCGTCTGGTTTATATCCCCTCAGATACAATATACAGATATAGTCATTTTCTACATTAACGACACCGGGTAGCCATCATAGATTCAATACCTACACTGCTAAATTCCTTTCTTTATGTACCTGAATTTCCATTGTGTCGTCCATAGAAGCCATTAAGAATATTCTAGTACGTTAACTACCAATCTCCTGGCTGAATGCCTTAAGTAATCTCATTAGGAGATGGCACACGTGTGGAAGGTAGAACATGTGGTTGACTTACTATATATCTAGCTAAAGAATAACACGTTTAACCTCAAGGTTATTGGCTTCGATCCCTTTATAAAATATTAACCTAGCAGTACTAGCGTACCTTACAAATAAATGATGCATAGACAGAGTAATATACCACTTTATTTTCGAGCCATTGTCCAAAAAACCGTTGTCCAGACAAGTCCTGACAATTGTTCCGAAAAAAGACTATGTTAGAAACATCGCGTGGTTTGTCAATCCGCTTGTACTCAACATCGTACTTCCATCACCAATTGTTTTTATTTCAGAATCACCGTATTGACGCGTAGGATATCACTTGTCACCAAGCCCCAGACAGACAATTACTGCTTAACTAGAAATATATTTGTACCACATGTAATAACAAATTCTTTCCTGAATTTGGTAAAATATTTATTTGGCATATCAAGTTTCATGGTGTTCCCAGTTTTTTCCCTTTCTTCTTACATAAAGACCTCTGGTTAAGGGCAGTTTGTTTGATGAAGTGACAAAGCTTTCTTTACTCGATGGAAATTAATGTTCCAACATTATGGAAATGCTTGCCATCTTGGTTGTGCTAGTGTCAATTATGTGTGGGGTACACCGCCGTTATATAAGTGAAATACCCTTAAGCACGGCGTAAAACATCAATCAGACGATCAATCAACCTTCAAATAACCTTTTTTGTCGTTATGGTTCCGTATAGAACCATCCTCTTTTCTAAAGAACTCTCGAGCCTTCTCGGTGGCGGTGAATGGCAACCACACTCGGTTAAAAGCCAATAGAACACATAGTACTGGTGGCTCGCCAAAACGAAAAATTGGACATGGATATTTATGAATAATAATAATTTAAAAAAAAAAGCATAACAGTGTTAACACTATTAGGGTATGGTTTTTTTTTTCGCTGATTTGTTTCTACTTGTTATACTGCCAAGTGTGCTGTCTGTTTTAAATTTATCTGCAAATAAAAAATCTTGGACAAAATAATTTGACTACATCTTTACGCCACAGCGTAGCCGAAATACCGCTGAATGTGGCGTAAAACAGCAATCAATCAAATAACCAATATGTGTAAGAGTGTATATGACAAGGTTTGCGCTCATTTGTTTTGACCCGGAGCGTTCCGCTTGTTGTAAAGCTTTACGCAAATCGGCTTTCACCCGTAACAAAGGATAAAACGTGTTCCGAAAGCCACAAAAAGATCAAAGAGAAGGCATAAACGGATCATTTTTGGTTCGTGTTCTTTTTTCGTTTGTGGCGAGCAAATTAAAGCCGCGTACCACTGACTTGTTGATTACAGGAGTTGCCATGTCCTCTTATAACCTCAACAAGGTTTTATCCAATTACAGCAAAAAACAATTTGTGACGTGATATATATATATATATATAGAAAACTGTGAGCAGTTTCTTTGAACTAAATTCAACAGTTCACAAATTATGCTATTTAATTAAGTACATGCTGATTACAAATGATTTAGAATTTACGTTCAGTAAGTCGATGAAATTCGAAACAGATGCATTCACACTGAAGCCGTGCGATATTTACATCTTGAGAGCAAAAAACTGACATGGCGCCTTACAGCGTCAACGAAGTGTTATCCACATACAACATTTCCGTTAGATGATATACATGATTTAAATCCATTCGTGATTTTGTGTAACTTTCCAGAGGATATCAGTGTCCATTTAACAATTGTACAGACATTCTGAATGTGATTACATTATCCTACACTACGACGTAAAATCCATATTAATAATATTTTTGTTTGTATTCCAACTTTTTTCAAACACCATTTTAAAGACATTCACAATTTGGCTTTGCATTTTTCAGATCTAAATTACATAAATATTATAAATTCACAGTTCTATATTATTTCCCTTTCGAATCGAAAAACAACAATTTTGTTAAGTCCGACGTAGTACGTAATAAGACACCCATATCTCCCCGGGTCTGTATCATATTGAATTCAGTAAACATGGTATCAGGTTTCATAGACATAAAAGAAACCCATATTTGACACTTCCTTTCTCAACTCCTAAACATAAAAGTCGTGGGATTTCAATGTTATACCCCTTTTCCTTTCAGAATAATGCGGCTCAATGGTCCGCAATTGGGATTTAATCTTGCCGATCTAAAATCTGATAAATAAATAATTAAACCTTTCATCACCCTTTTCTCAAGAATATACCCTGTCAGATAGAATTACACAAGCTTCGTGTCAGTTCTATTGACAATCAATAGTAAACATTAGAACCTCTAATGGGACTAGATTGTTTTGTCTGGTCCGGCTAATCGTAGTATACAGCTGACGTTTTGGGCATTTGTGTTTTTCTGCTTTGTTGTTCGCAGAAAGTCTCTATAGGTTTCAAAATAATGCTGAATTTGACTCCCGAGTCAATATACAGATTGCTCGACCATTTACCGTATATTTATAATCCATCACATAACCAATATCAGCTTTTCGCTCTCGTAATTTTGGAAAAGCCTGAATAATTTCCAATATGTGTTAGTTCGGTTCAAATTTGGTTATAAATCAGTGCCAGAATACAATAGAAGGTCATTGCTAGACGATCATGTTTGTCGGGCATCAACTGTTAAAGATAATTGATACATTTCAAATGTAAGACAGTCTTATTGTTTCGGTCCAAAATCAGGAAGCTGACAATTTATTACAACAGAATTCAGAAGAGCTGCATATGATTGCTTTCTCTAACTTGTCATTCGAACATCCAAGGCAGAGGCAATGCGCCGTGTCTGGATATAGCTAACATTCTTTCCTGACTTAATTACTTGGATTCTTGTTTCTTTAATGAAAATAATACAGCCTTTGGAGCAAGCTATGTAGGCATAATTCCAGTTACAGCATGTAATTTCCTTCTTGCATTCGAAGCCCTCATGGCCTTCTTCATAGCAGCGAAACCATACCGAACAAATCATAGTTCTTTCCGTGCCTAAATTTCTGAAACGGCTTTCACTGTGTAGGGTTGGAGATGAAGGTATCTGATAGTTAACAGAGACCCTTACCTCTGTAAATAAATCTACAGCCTTTTTCTATCTGGTGCATTCTACCAGAATGTCAGCAGGCCGCATTTTCGTTGCATTTTAAACAGTTCCTGCAACTAATGTGTTATTCAACGCAAAGGAGATATTTCTTTTACTGACGTATTTTCACTTTGGCTACTTATTACTAAAAACATGTCGTTAAATTTCTTGTACTTATTCATTTAAATTTATTTCAACAACTTTGTTTCCATAGTTAATAGGGTCGGTAGGTTATACTGTCATTATACAAATACAGTTTCACCACCCATTTCCACAACCCTCCAAGGAGTATTGACTAGGGTTAAACCTCCCCTGCTTTGAACAACAGCGCCAGGTGACCGGGGCTCAAGGGGTGGTATAATCAAACAGGAAACAAAATAATAATTATGTTTAGCTTATGGGAAAATTGTTCCCGGGCAATACTGAAAGCATATTTTTTTTCCTAATCTTTCACCCTATTTTCACTCCCCCATTTCCAGTGCAAATTCCTATATGGTGCACCATCCCTAGCGCCGCTAAGAATTTTCTATCTCTCCTAAATACAGAAGATTCGTTTTTGCGAATGTAATTTAATATTTTGTCAGAATGTATGCATTGGAAAAGGTTCATTGATTCCGCTTTCATAGTTGAACAGAGACTACCTCAGAAAAATTGAGAAAAAAAGTGTTTCCATCCCCCATAAAAAAAAGCGAATATTAATAGTGTTTTTGGTTCCCAGACAAGATTCAACCTGCATTTTGTTACAAACTGGAATCTGTTTAAACACCAATCATTCAATTTAACCATTACTTAATATCCTTCACAATTTTCCCGCTGGAACAGACACGGTTGGATTACGATGTTCCAACAAATCAAGTGCTTACGTACCCATCATGACAAATTCTACCGATATTCATTTAACGATACCATTTTACTCAACCAATTATTCCATTTGACACTTTTGGACCGACGTGAAATTGGTTTACTTAGCTGTTATATCTGCGGTGGTCACCGTATATGCCTAGGTTTTACTACTCTTCGGCGTGTATGGAAATTCAATATTTTCACAATCTGGTTCATTATGTCGCATGAATGGACGGCCACGCATCGATTTTACACAGTGCTATTGTAATCGATTTTTTTCCTAGAAAGAGGCATTAGTGTTACAGACAGAACTTGTATTTAACATTTAAGATACGCATTTTCTTGGAAGAAAAAAACAATATTCCGATGTATAATCATCCATAGACAACAACACTATGTATCCATTTGATATAATTGTTTTTGTCTTTGTTTTGATTTTGTCAAAGAAAACAAATTATGCTGCCTACATATATAAAGACATTAATAATGGCGGGATAAAAATTCAGCACGGCTTGATGTCCTCTTGCAAACCGAATATGTAGATAATGTAATTTTCTTTCAATGATTACGTGTCGCTCTTCTGTAAGACGGGTATCAGATTGTGTAAAATACTAGTGTGACTTTACCGACTTAAAGAAAAAATTTGAATCTTTCATTTTGAAACCTAGATAAGATCGATCCCCTATTCCTTGCAACCATTCATGACAAATCTTTAATAACTTTCAATTGTACGAGAATCATTGAGAGCTTATACATTTATCAATAAAATTGAGAGCGTTGGATGTATGACAATTTCGATAAAACTGTGGAGTTGATAATGGTTATCGTAGGTCAATGTCACCACGTAAATCATAATCTAATAAAATTTTTCTAGACTAGTCTCATACATCGCTATCTATTTGTGTAGCATAGTGACTAAAAGCCAAATGATATATGCAATTATCAAGTTTGTTAAATCGGAGGCAGTGCTAATAAGAGAAAGAAAGAAATAGTGAATATTCCAATTTCACTTGGAATAAAATTGAGACGGATGGATGCCGTATAGTCAAATCATGTTTAGCAATGCTTGGTTCCCAAATAAAAATTGATACATAGCTATGTTATTAAACGGTTTGATAAAAGATATATTTACTATATGTGATAAATAGTGCCCTCTGGTTATCTGCAGTTTATTTGGAGAGTATCAATGTTATCTGCAGTTTATTTGGAGAGTATCAATGTTATCTTAACTTCTAACTGGCGGATTATTACCTTTCCAACATTATAAAAACTCTTCATATGTTATGGTTGTGTTCTTCCTCCATTTTCTCGCTTTCCGAATTTGTCGCAGAATTTTTTGCCCTATTTTCACTGCCCCATTTTCAGTGAAAACTCCTACATAGTGCTCCATCCATAACGTCACTCAGATCTCTTCCATCTCTTAAATATAGAAGACTTGTTTTTGCAAGTGTAATTTAATATTTTGTCACTATGTACACTGGCAAAAGTCCATAGATTCCGCTGTCTTACTTTAACTTTCTAGCACCCAGTATAACAAATTTGTCATACTGTTTATGAGGTCCCCTAAGGGAGATAAATCGTTTGGGTTGTTGTTTTTACTATTTCCCAGAGGTAATTTAATTATAACTCAATTAAATATACTACAGATAGCTCTGAGAATAGCAAAAAACAACAACCCAAAGGATTTATCTCCCTTAGGAGACCTCATAAACAGTATGACAAAATGACAAATTTATCATACTGGGTGCTAGACGGTTAAACAGATTCTAGCTCGGTGTTTTCATTATTTTGGGATAAGCAGAAAGTCTGACTAAGAAAATAACGGAAATAATGTTACATTCACGTTTTAAAGGAGACACAAATCATTCATTGCTTTCAGCTTTTGGTGCTGTGTCATTTTCCTAAGAAAGGGGTAGTGAATGTCCGTTATTTAGACTCCAGCTGACTATTAACCTTCTGTTTTCGTAAAGACCGGGTGACTGAGTGGTCAACATTATAACAACACTTCATTTGTAATGGTTGTGGTGGAGTAAGTTATTGTTGGAATACACCGCCGCCTTGAAAGTGGAATACCCTTAAGCAAGGCTCAAAACACAAATCAGTAATATGATTAATTTTCAATACGATGAAAAAACAGATGGATTTGTTGGGTGGTTTTCAGCCTGGTAGTGAAACAGTCAAGCTAGCTATCTTATGTCTAACAAAAAGTCTTTTGGTTGGTTTGGCAGCCCCTGCTTGGTCCATAGTGCTATCTTCGAATATTACATAAAGTCATGCCGTAATGATTTGGGGACTACAGCTTGTAACTGAAAAACTCGACTATGATTTCTAATTTAATAGTTATGAGGCTTTGCATGAAATGCTGGTTTCAAACCCTTACGGTTAAAAAACAGATGGATGTGTTGGGTCGTTTTCAACTTTTGTAATGAAACATCATCAGTCAAGCTAGCTATCTTATGTCTAGCAAAACGTCTTTTGGTTGGTTTGGCAGCCCCTGCTTGGTCCATAGTACTATCTGCAAAGATTACATCAACTAATGCATTAAGATCTGTGGACTACGGCTTGTTATTAAAAAATCGTTTATTATTTCCAATTTAATATTGATAAGATTTTGCTTGCACTGCTTGGTTCCGAACCATGATCGGTGTTCTGAAAACAAATCCGGTTTGACAAAAATGTTCCCCCGTTACAATATATCGCGAAATTGCAATTGTATTATTATTATTCCCTTATAATAATGATTGTTCAAATCGACTATTATGCGTATTTTTTTTTATGATATTGCCTAAACTGTTGGGGTTTAAACCAATATCGGCGATCCGAAAGCAGTTTCTCTGTTTGATGCGTAGTTCTGATAACGACTCTGCACTACAGCTGTGCAGTGGAAAACTGTAAATTAACCTCCTACAATAGTCATTGGTCGATTGGGTCAATCTCAAGGTTAACACTCCGCGTTAATTACAACTTTCCAGTACATGCTCACAGACCACATATCATGTTACATCAGCGGGAATGTCCATAAAACTACTATTAGGCGAAGACATCGGGCAGTTAACATAAACGAGGTTTTCAGTGTCCACGTCAAATGCTCAACATACAGTTCAACACTGCAATCTTAGGTCAACTTCAGAATAAAACACCGAATAGCAGCACATCGTTAGACAGTCTTCCTCTTCCAAGTGTTCCATCTTATGCTGATATAGGACAATAACCATAAAACCTGACTCAACTGCCTCATTTAGATTCAGTTATAAAGGTCAACTTAAAACCAATCACCAGGCTAACAAAATAGGAATAGAAAATTCCCTGTTATTGTCAAGAGCTCCATTTTAAGAAAACACAACTTCGTATCATGGTCTTATTTCAATGGGGTGTCACCAGATCATTGTAAACTGCAAATATCGACGATTTGAGATACACTGACTATAAACGCCGACTCGATAGAATAATAAATGAAATATTTGATTGTGACAATATTTCCAAGTAAAGGCAAGAGCTTTTTATCAATAATGTTTTTGAGGAATCAACAAAGTAATTTGACGGCTTACTAAATCTGTGGTTCTATCAAATGTTAGTGAAGCGGATAAAGATTTATTACTGCATCGGCAAACTCTGTTGGAATCCGCGTCTGTCTTCAAAGAATTGTTCACTGAGATTAAAAGCCAATTATTCCCGCCTGTGGAATGGTATAGAAAGAATGGCCTTTCCACTTCCATTTAATTCCATGCGTTTAATTGATTGATTGATTGATTGGTGTTTTACGCCATCCGTAAGGGAATTTCAATTATTTGACGGCGGTCTATTCAAACAATAATTAACACTACCACAACCAAGATGTGGAGCATTTTAATTAAGTTGGAAAGTGAATTTTCGTCCAGTGCTAAGTAAAGACAGCAATGCTACACTTTAAACAAACGGCCCTTAGCGAGAGAGCTTCACCGTGAATAGGCTGTTGAAGGAAGTTGCTCTCGGTGCTTAGAGGCAAAACGAAACGGATCTGACTTATGAGTGTTGAAATTGTCATGTCTTGTCTTGTTACCAGTGATGTCATGGGTGGTTTCTGATACGCCGTCCCATTATTGAATTAGGCAAAAAAAATATTTAAGAATCCTCTAAGATTTTGCACATCCTATATAACAATTATAAAATCATATAGAATAATTATAAAAAATATTTCATTAATTAATCCCCATCAAACATTCCTGGAACAGACATTTTCTAGAATGACTCTATATAGAAACGATACAGTACTTGTCCACAGTGAAACTGTCCGTACGTACTGCTAAAAGCATTGCTGTTGACGCTCACATTTAGTTGATTTCTATGAAAAACTTTTTGTCTATGATTTCATCTTAATTTGCTAAAAGCCTGTCTATGGCATTGATCTAAATCCAGAATATGGTACTGCGA
>JARFOD010019603.1:0-11039 GCA_031763545.1 Mopalia muscosa
TTAAATAAATGAAGAGTATATATATACATATTTGAAAATGTGCTTTCCTTCTCCGAAAGTCGAACTCGGGACCTTTGAATTACGGACAACACTCTGTCGACTAAGTTACAGAAGTTCACTGCAGAATAAGTTCCGAATTCCAACTCAGTGAATCCGGCGATTTTCTCTCTACTTATAAAGCAGGGACATAAGGATATGTATATATTTCTCAAAAGTAAGCACACTGGCACAGATATGTAGATTATTTAAACTCGGCCAATCATATAATGTTCTAGATAAACTCTAGGAGACAAGTTTATAAATCGTTATTAATCTCGACTTGTCGTGGGAAACCTAAAGACATCTATAGAGAAGGTAATGACCATTTATATGACGTATAAAGTATCGATACTTCTGTATTAATTCTGTACCAAGTGTCACTAATAAGATGTCTCCAATCCAGATGACGTACTGCACTCATTTTCTTTGCATCAAAATAATCTACATATTTTTGACTGCATCGGAAAAGAGTTGTCTTTGTCCTTGTTGTGTCTATAGCCTTCATGGTGATAATGTCGACTGGAGAGACCAGAATTAAAGGACAGCCTGGGGCACTGTAGAGTTAAATATCTGACCACCTCCTTGATTCTATCGAGTCAACGACGCGGAGACTAAACCTTCCGGCTAACTATTCTTCTACCGATACGACTTTCTCTACTCCGGTGATATTAGGGTTGTAGATGAGAAAAATGTGACTGAAGAAACTGAGACTATTGCAGGGCCATGTTAAAGTGGAAGTTAAAAACATTAGACACTGGGATGGTTTCTTATGAATAATACTATTCTTTCAGCTTGGTGCAGACTTTATACTCTGGTATAAAAGAAAGCATTGCTGTGGACATGAAAAACATTATAAATACCTACCTAATGTTCAGCACAGTAAATACAATCCGCTGAATTTGTATAGGTTTTCTACTTGTATTGATTTCCATATAATTAATATTAGACTAAAGGAATGTGGTTTACGTTTGTATACACAAGAACAGAACGCCATAAGCAGTTAAACCGTACATCTAGCTCTTGTGCTTTCGAAATCCATATTGATTTTTTCATGTGCGTGGCAAAATTTATATTTTCTCTAAAATTTGTATAATTGACATCATAGTGAAAAGAGTTGAATTATATATAAGCAGCAGGGATTCTAGGTGAAACGAACCCGTCGCCGTGAAATGCACTGCCGAGATCTACCTATCTGTCAGAAAGGCAGCGTGATTTGTTGTTCTATTATGTGAGACAGACAACGAGCGGATTCAGACGAGCAATCATCCTTTAGGCTTAATAACGTTTCCAATTTGAGAAAAACAAGAAGGATTGCATTACATTATGGCAGTGTGTCCAACCAACTGCGCCACAGAACGTCTTTAACAACAATACCCTTGACTGCAGATTATGATTCATTTCTCTGTTCATTTACCCGTATACTTACTGATGTTAGTACACGGTGCATGTATGTTAATGCCTTGTTTTCTTGTTTTTAACGTTATAGGGAAGTTTGTATACACTACAGGTTATGAATAAAATGGATTAGAAACCTACTCAGACGGTCTGTAATCTTTCGCTGACTGACTCGCGCTGTGCAAGTGGATAGGCACAATTGGACAGTGAGAGAAAGAAATATTGTTTTGACGTCATAAACTAACCTTGGCTCAACCAAAAAGTAGGTTCCCCCCAAGAGAATAGATCCATGGTCGGGAGAGTTTAGCTTTGCTTCCATTTGATAAACCTACCTCGATAATTGACCCCCAGCTTGAAGACTAATCCTAAAGTGTGTTTCTCCAAGATACATTGGTCTAGCCTGCCGAGAGACTGATTGCTACAAGGACCCCGTGTGGCCAACCGGGAAAAATATTGACAAATGTATACATGTCGCAAGCAGTCAGACTGAGCTGGATAAAGCAGTGGTAAAGAGAACAGTCTTATAAAGCTTGGCACATCAGAAAGCATAATGCAATATCAAATCTCGAGTTGAAGGATAATTGAAACACGTATCCAGTGTGATTGATTTGCTGCAAGTCGGGCAAAACAAGGAACAGTGGCTCAACGTTGGATATTTCCGTGTACCAGCCTGGAAGTAACTGTTGTGGCCAATTAAAATTCTCTTGCTTTAACCGCCCTGGGGCCCCCCCCCCCCCCCCCTCCCCTCCTGCAAGGAGTCCAAATGTAATTGAACCCGCCACTGAGCGTACTCTTACACCATAGCGCTAATGGAACGGTAAACTTCCCCGCGACTTGTATTCAACAGAAGTTCAAGACAGATGGGAATAAACACAGGCGTATACTTTGTTCTATGCATCAGCGCTACTCGTTATAAAAGGTTTCCAAGGCTTACCTGATATACTTTGGTGCAGAAAAGCTGCACTGTGGAGCTTTAAGTATTTCGTCTTGAAAATGTTATTAAGTGACTATCTGACTGATTGTGCCTTTAGATGTTATGTAGGTTGGAGAGCGCGGAAAACAATAGCTGATATCATTTTTCTTGGTATCGGTTTTGGAAAGTTTATCACCATTTCAAAGAGTTTAATGGAGTACAAAGTTCCCCTATCAAATTGCATGGAGTCCTCTTCTCTGTTTGCTGCTGATAAAGCTATTATAAAGTACTGTTAAAAAGGCAAAGTAGTGAACCAGCCCTCCAAAGAACCATCAACTTTAATTTGTGCTCCGACGATGAGAGTAGAACGAAGGGCAGTTGATTTGCCGGGGCTCTGTCTAGTAGACTAGAGGTAGCAGACGTCAAAGTGTAACATCGATCGCGGATCAGTTAGTAGTGAGCGAGCCTCACGTCGAGTGCCACATGGTCTCTGGGACTCTTTGAGCCGGCGACAGGAAGTATTTTACCGCCCCACCGGACAGCTACAGTCATTTCAGCGCTAACAAATCGCCAACGTTAATTTCAGGAATTGCTCACCGCCAATCGCCAGCGTCAATTTCAGAAATTGCTCAACGCCAATCGAGAAAAAACCCACACTTTATAGGTTGTTGTCCATGAATTATTCCAACGGAAGTGAAATTATTGAAATTAGCTGTGCTTATAGAGAAGTCGAAGCAAATTACCCTAGCTGAATCTTTTCTTCCCTGTCGGACATTCAGGGGTGGACATTCAGGTAAGCATACAGCTTTCTTCCTTCGATTGTCCGAAACTTTACCAACACATATTGTGCGCTATTCATACATATTAGTTCAGTAAATGTGTATGTAGACCGCTGCTGTCATTTTCAAAACAAAAGCATATGTTATTTTTAACAAAAATAACCTAACTATATAAGTCTCAAGCTAAATTTTAATATGTATTGTATACTGATTTACATTTGTCCCAGTTGAATGGATTTAGTTGCAATCAGTGTAATCATTTTTATAAATCGTCCCGCTAGCATATCGAAAACTGTTGTCGTCTCTGAAAATTATAAAATTATTTCATAACATGTTAACTGTTTGTTAAACAATTATTGGTGTCTTAATACATCTAATTTGCTTTTAGAAAGCAAAAGAGCAATTGTTTGATTTTTCTTTCTGTTTTTTTGTTTTTTTTTTGTTGTTTTTTTTTTGTTGAAGAAAATCTGCATACTTCAATACAGGTTTGATAGCCTGTTATACTTTGTTTAAAATACATGTCTTTGTGGAGAAATAGCCTCTCCTGGTGCATTTTGTTCTTTTGGTTGAACTAATATGCCACGTTTGTAGACACAGGATCAGGAAAGAGCCAAAATAGTGTTTTATATTTTCGGATGTACTGCCGTAAGTGGAATTTGTTTGCGCTTTTCTACGAATGTCTTCTTGACTGGATTAGAGAGCTAGATCTGTTTAAAAAGCATCCATCTCTTCCACATAAATATGATTCTTCGCTGGGTTTTCGTTTCTTTAGAATGTCTACTAGCGTTCCTCTTGTTCCTAAATTGATTCATTGACGATATTCATTTTGTGTAAAGTTAGTTTAGCCGAGGAAAGTCTTCTGTAAAAATCAAATTGTTTTTAAGGACACTGTCATGGTTATCTCCAATAATCTTCATTTATTTATCAAATTGGAGAATCTGATGTTCGACAGACGAACAATGACACTTTCAGTTTGCACAGAAATGTGGTTTAATTAAATCACTGCTAAATAACAGGCAAATGCGCTGCTGAACTCCCGCAATCCGAAGCAAACAAGTTGGTAGCATTTATTTTTCCACAAGCAATTGACTTCTCGAAAAGTTAATCGGTAATAGACAGAGCTTACATGTTTACAAATCATACCATAGAACAGCGCAATACATATCGCCAATTGTGCTCTGTGTGAACTTAACCAACGCTTAGCTAGAACCCAAGGAACTTGTTATCATACATGATGATTGTAAATTATTGCATCCAAATTTTTTTTCTAGCCTCTGTAAAAAGATGTTATACGTCTAAAAATAAATTGTTCTATTCCCTCATTAGACACTTGCCGTTAAAATGTACATATAAAGTACAGTTATGGATATACATTTGCTTATATTAAATTATTTTGTTCTGCAATAATCAGCTGCTGGAAGCATGTTTACAATTCTACATGCTATCATTGAATTTCACAATCAACCTTGCCATTACATGCTTAGTAATACGACTTGTGCTCTGGGCTAGTGTCCATAACTGGAATACTCTGATAGCCGTCATGTTTTGCTAATTGTTTATTTGATTTAACCACGTTTCGTGGACAAATATTCGCGATGTAATTGGATAGTATATCTGCATTTGCTTTGTTATAAGCCCTAGCTGTCGGTTTTGTTCCCCCACTGAAAAATACATCGCGACATAAAACGTATAGGGAAAGATACAGTTGTTAATTAGCTTACATGTAATCCATGCGATGATCTCTATGTGTGATAATTACCGCATGTCACTGGCCCTGTGGTGTCTGGCTAGCTTAAACGATTAACCCTAGGGCTAATGGAAGTTTGAAGCGTAACAATGTTTCTTTATAAATCACTGGAAGAAGACTAATATTCCAGTATGATTAAACAGCTCACATTTTATTGTCGCTGTAAATTTGTATTGTTTTGTTTTCAAACTACCGCCGTTATACAAGTGAAACTGCCTGCAGTATAGCACGTAAAATAATAGTCCATCTATCAATCACTTATTTGAGGAAGACTTCTCCGGAGATCTCATATTGCTTTTTCGTTTTTTATTATTATTTTTTTTAAATGCTGGTCCTCAAACCCCGAGACATCCTATATAAACTAACATCGCCTCTAATAAATCCACAAGTTAGATACCGACTACAATACAATCGTATGTTCTTTTCAAGGCATTTATTTATATGTTAAATGGACAAATTTAAAAATAATCGTTGTCAAGACAAACTATAACAATAGCGAAAAAGCGAAAATATCCATGATTCTTCAGTACAGGTGCTATTTTCAAACTTCACCTGCTGCACACTATAGTACGTTTCAGCCAAATAGTGGATGGAAATGCCGCCAGTTTCATCGATATGACCGGTTCTGCCACACTCGTGGTAAATAGGCTAGTCATGTCACTGGTCGTTACCATACTTTTTAACCATGGAGATGTTTACTAAGTTACTCGTCTATATTTTAACAGTGAGTCAGTTGAACAACATATATTATCAAGTAACTAATTATTGATAAAAATATGAAGGTAATATGATTACATATTTACTTGGAAATATGTGAGAAGCACATCCTCTTTTGTAACGATTCTAATGGTAGGCGTATGCCTTATTTCGGCAGATGATGAACCTGTTTAACAAAAGGTCAAATGAGGGCACGTGCTTAGGATATGTAGATTTATTTATGTTAAAATAGCCTTTTTGTTGTTTGTTCAGACAAGAAAAATATCTGCAGCTTACTTTTGGCGTTGACTTAATATAGGCAGAAAACTCAACCAATAATAAAGAAACAGAGTATTTATGTATGTGCATACTGCTTGAGTGTTTGACGCCACTTTGAAGGGTATTTCACTTAGATGTCATCGGTGCCTTCCAACAATAATTTACACCAGCCCCACCGTAAAATGCGTAGTGTTTTTATAAAGTTAATCTTTCTCACTTGCTAGTAAAAATAGCATTTCAAACAAACTCTGTATTGTACGAATTCTTTGTTCCTGACTTTCTAGATTCTAGATATATATTAGTATTGTAGACAAATTCCTCATGAAAACTATTATATACCTTGCTACACTTCCAGTATTTATTGGATCACTTTAATTTATTTATTTATTTATTTATTTATTTATTTATTTATTTATTTATTTATTTATTTATCCGATGTTATGTCAACAGGATTACAGATATTTGGCCAGCATTATTGTGGGAGGAACACTGGGTAGTAAATTGACCTAGAAAACGGTTTGCGGGAATCGAACCCGCGACCCCAGAGGTGAGGGGGGTCTGTGGACCTGAAGCATACACTCACTAGAGCGGACACTCTAGACCACTCCGCCACGGAGGCCCCTTAGTAATGGTTTGGGGCGTCTTGTCGCAACTACCAATTTGCTTGTGACCATGGACATTACAGGCTTTCACATAACCACTGTGACTTTTTATTTGTATTTGGATTTGTAAACATGTTTGGCATGTATTTACATCTTTGTTTGTTTTTGTATTTTTGAACTGAAGCTGGTTCGATGGTTGCAGCGAACTCTTTTGTTAGAGAATGTGAATTATTTATTAATCACGAACAAAAGAAAGCAGAACGGAATACATGCATGGATGGATTTTGCTTAACCATATCAGCTGTATATTCAAGCCAAAGCTCGCTAGATTTTATGAGACGATTAAGCATCGAGTCGTTCAGCACAAATAGCCATATCCCTGTAGCAATGTTCGACTAATAGAACTTCTGTGGAATACACGTAATGTATTTCTCATTCAATTCCGCGATGTTTTCGCGAGTTTGAAGGCACACAGAAGACAAGATAGCGACTATATGATAGCTCAGCCATCAATGGGTTCTTTGTCCGAGATCCGGACTGGCGGCACAAAGGCACCATTTCACCACCCTCCTTGCCGTGTAGATGGAGCTACTTTAGATGGGGATCTGATGGAATTCAACTCGTAATAGTCCATACATTAATGACTATGGCTTCCCAATTTAGAGCTAGAAGAAATCGGAGTCAAACTGCAAATTTAGATCAGGCAAATGTTTTTATTAAGATACTTCGAAAAGGTTTTTGTTAATATTCGGGCATTGAAGAAATAAACCAAATTCGCTTTAGAGGAAGAGAATGTGCCTTTTCTCCTTACAAACCCCAAAATCACCGTTTAACAAGGGCTTGAGGCTTCTTGTCGCTACTTCCAATGATAACAAGCCTATGTTATTTCAATTCTAGATACGTTTGTTGCGCTTTAATTGGGCCCTCCGATCGTTACAGATGTCAAGTTGAAAACTAGAAAAGGAAAAACACTGGATTTAGAGTTTGCATCACGTCAGGAGAGCCATAACGGGCTGATCAAAGATTGACAGATTCACAAGTTAGCCCGCACATTTTTCTACATCCGTCTGGTAGAAAAAAATATCTATAGCCCAGTTTGGAATATTAGAATCGATTGAAGAGAGCAGGAGGCAGATCGTAAACCACTACCATTCTGTCATATTGACAGCGGAATTAGAAACGGCCTCGGCATATATAGCACAAATATGTGAAGGCTTCAGCGCCCGGAACAATGCCAGATTGTAATCAGCGGCGTTCAGCGATCCATCATCGCAGATTAGAGATCCAGCATCAATTGCTTTTCTACCGTCTCTGTTAGCTGTTCGTCCACAAAATTCCCCACACCGTTATGTTGAAATGGCTTCTCTAACGTCCATTTCTCCACACAATACAGACTATTATTTTTGCAATAAAGTTCATAAATATGAATCAGGCCAAAAGCAAGTGTTTGGTCATCCAAATCTACTTACACCGTTTCTTTGTGGGGTTTCTGGCGTATTTGTTTATACCACAGACCCTTGATCGAAGACTCAATGCATGAAAACTAATGTACTTTTATTATGTAGAACGGAACAAGTTCAATCAACCAGAAATTCACCACTATTTTTACGGACACATGTTCTTGCTATCAATCATAGTATTCTTGTAAACAACTAAGCTCTAGCATGAACACGATATACACCGTTACGTTGAAAGACCAGCAGCTTGTAAGAATTCACACCAGAGATTAGGATTTGTGGACAGACACATTTATTACCATTAACTTAAACACAAATTAAATATTTCACACAGGACGGATGCACCTGCTGTTCCGTTATACGAAGTGTCTGTTTAATGCACATACGACCATAGTGATCGCTAATTGTAATACACGTGAACTTAAGATCGGCCGAATTGTTGGTAAATTAGATGCCCGATCGTCTCATCTTATGCGACAAATTTGTTGAAGGTCTTTATGTCAATGATACAACAAATAGGCTAAATAACCTTGTTTTTGAAGAAATGTTATTCAAAGGAATTAAACATACAAAGCACTAGATGTACGGATGTATGTACAGAAAAATATAATCTTTTATTGAACATAGAGAAGATATAGTTTGTGCCTAAACGTATTAGTTTTTTGTACAATAAAAATAGAAGAGCATTTAAAGATGTTAAACGGAAATTATCACATTGAATTGAGTTGAAAAAAACATAATCGCAAATAAGAGATTGTGATTAATTCATACAATTCGTAGTTAAACGGTTTTATGTCTACCAGAAATGAACAGTGTTATTATATTATGTGATTAATTAATTATACGAGAATATTAATTGTGTATGGTGCTGTTACAATTAGTTTGGTTTTTATAGGTTTACTGGGTTAATACTATTACGCTTATTAATGTATGGAGGGGAATGTGGACGATAAAGTGTGCGCTAATCGTCCTGTTCAAACAATACGTTATGCTTGCTGTAAACCCCTTGTCGCTTATCCGTACCTGTTACAAACAGCTTTTCATGTTAGCACTCATCCTATCTATGTGTACAATGTTATTTCAAGGATATATTTCAATTTGGTGCACATATAATGGTATCATGAAGCAGTGGTTGATTTAATGTTATCTGTTTTGTTGAATCGAACTATACATATATAAAAACGTTTCTGCAAGACACAACAAGACTTGTTCTTGTTAAGGCTTTATTCTTTATTAATTCTTTTTATGTAATAAGATATCCCGATGTCTGTGTAAAATGGGTGAAAAATTCATTTTGAATATAGTACAAAACTACAGTAGATGGTTCCTGCTTCTTAATATAGCTCATGGTTTATCGTGTTGACCAGTAATCCAGTATTGAACCAGCACTCTAGTTGTTGTACTGTACATTCCAGATAACATGATACAGCCTTGCAAATTGCTGATGGCATTTATCACTATGTAAAGTGCCATCTAGTAGTTGTAGTGTTTTATCCGAGTCTAAATTGAATGTTCCTAATGTGAACGTGTTGAAACGAATATCCCATTTCAGCAGCTTTTCTGGGTCTGTTACTTGATGGACGTTTCCCACAGATCGTGTATTTGTGTGTTTTCATTTTGCTGTTTTGCTCGTTAAATGTGAACACGTAGTCCGTCGGTGAAGTCTTGTTTGTATTGCAATTGCCGTGTGACATGTGTGGCGATACGGCCTGCTGTCTAATATAGATTTTAAGCGGGCTGTCTGGAGGAGTTACTCTTCAGTAAATGAGATATAATGAGAACGGTAAATGAGGAATGTAGCGGATCATTACACCTGTTCTAATAGACAACCTTAGCACTCCTTCCATCGGCCGATAGTCGCTTAACTACAATCACAGCCCTATACCCTTACTTGTACTCTTTGTTACATATATTCATGGGAAATCATGTTTATTTTATTTTTTTTATTTTTTTTTGTGCATTGTCTTGCCAACCATGCCATACATTCCGGTTATAATACGTCGAAACAGAACAAGATTCTTACAGTATTTTATTATTTTTCATACAACCATTTCTGAGAAATACTAGCGTTATGAGACTAAGTAAAGTAGTGCTTATATTGACTGATCATGATGCTCACATTTACTTCACCTCTATAAGCAGCGTATTGACTAAGTACAAACTTTCTGACGCGCCATATGCGTACGGCGGGATAATGAATAGAAATAAATTACCTATATTTTAATAACCTGCACTGTTGATGAGGTTTATTAAGGTCGCGAGATTTTCTCCCACTATGACATTTTCCCCCAGTAGATTTCAATAACAATTAGAGAAGTACACTTTTAGCTAATCACTCCGTGAGTGTGTGGACGAGTCCAAGTATATACATATCAGATAGTGGAGATTATTATTGTTTTGCATTTACATTAATAACCTATGACCTCTAATTGACCTATTTCTTGAGTATATCTTCGCAGAGGACGTGCGAAGGGAATGATGCAACTTTCGCTAATTAGGAAGTGCAGATTGTATCGGCATGGTGTCACGCGGTGATAGTTATTTGATTTCTATATACCAAATGGTGGACCAACTGGGTTAAACCCCAATTAGAGGCCACTGAAAACCCACGCTCTCCGCTGGTTGCTGGAACACCATACACGAAAGCCGTAAGCGAACCCGCTACAAGTGAATAGGAGGCATGGGGAGGATGTTTTAAGTAAAAGCCTGCAATCTCTGTGGACACTCTGCTTCTCGCCATGGATATCCCGATAAGATAATTACACCATACAAACTACTGTGAGGGTTAATTAACGGAGCTGATTAGTATGTGTAGGGATTTGTCTGTGTGTGGTATCAGTAAGCCTATCGCCCTACGTGACAAGCTTCTGCCTCAATAGAGACGTCTTGAATGTGCTGATGATTTTCATGTGATTGCTACGACATGCTTTTAGTACAGGTTTTTTCCTTAAACTTTCAAACACAAATGTAAGTTTGTTTTCCATATTACTTGGGAAGCCAAGTTCGGTCCGGCGATCACGAGTTGGTATTTACAAGGTTTCCTCTCAGTCTCCACCCTATCGAAGTTAGACAGAGTGAGAAATGAGACAACCCATTATCATCTTAGTGAGATACCCTTGAGTAACCGGTAGC
>JARFOD010019614.1:0-11038 GCA_031763545.1 Mopalia muscosa
TTCAATGAAACAAGTTGCAAATCATTCAGTGAATATTGGACTATTTTTATACGTTTTCTAGGTATGAACCATTTGGGGAGACCTTTAACAATACAATTTTCCACATAGTAATGTGAAGTGTGTGTAAAGAGATTCATTTGTTTCTCTCAGCTGATGTGAAGAAAAACAAAAAGATTGTGAAAACATACTTATCATCGTCAGTAGGAATGCGTCCATTTTTGTCAGTAAACTCTTTTTCCCATTTTAAAATGTCTTTATTGGAGTCCTCTCTGACTTCTGTCATCATCGCCACATCTGTTTCGTTCTTGGACAAATTCTCCTGAAAATATAAACAAATATTTTTGATTTATTGGTACTTCATCATTTTGTGTTAGAATGGTTAGTTCATGAGAGAGATTCCTACAAGCAGATAATCAGCCAATTAAAATGCGTGTAATTTAGATCCTTGTCTCATGCATCAATCAGCCAACTAAAATACACTTAGCTTATATCCAATTTCATACATCAGTCAGCCAATTAGAATGCATCTATTACATCTCAGACTCCTATATCGATCAGCTATTAATGAAATGCAACCAAATTAAATCTGAGATTCATACATCGGTCAGCCAATCAAAATACATCCAATTTAAATCTGATTCAGACATCGGTCAGCCAATCAAAATACATCCAATTTAAATCTGATACTCATAAATCAGTCAGCCAATCAAAATGCGTGTAATTTAGATCTGTGGCACATGCACCACTCAGCCCTACAATACACCAAGCTTACATCTGAGATTCATCCATCAGTCAGCCAATAACAATACACCTAACTTACATCGGAGATTCATCCATCAGTCAGCCAATAACAATACACCTGACTTACATCTGAGATTCATCCATCAGTCAGCCAATAACAATACACCTAACTTACATCTGAGATTCATCCATCGGTCAGCCAATAACAATACACCTAACTTACATCTGAGATTCATCCATCAGTCAGCCAATAACAATACACCTAACTTACATCTGAGATTCATCCATCAGTCAGCCAATTAAAATACATCTAACTTACATCTGAGATTCATCCATCAGCCAGCCAATAACAATACACCTAACTTACACCTGACAGTTTCATGGAGTTTTTAATGTTTTCACAGCCAAAAATTTATCAAGAAACCAAGTACTTATATGAAGGCCCTGCTGAAACCCTGAAAAAAAAGCACTTGTAACATGACTTGCCTGTACAGATTGTTTGTTTTGAGAGAGGGTGGAGGCGGTGACAGCGGACAGTGTAATATATTGATCCTTGAGGGTTTGGTAGGCCAGAGACATCTGACTCAACTCAGCAGCCTGTTTCTTTACTATCATATACTTGGTTTCCCACTCAGCAGATTCCTGTAAAAAATAAACACAATTAGGTTTAGCCATTTTGGCTTTATTTCTGCCATTTTGTTTCTTTACAATGAACATCTTTTTATTGTATTATGAACTTGGTGAATAAATTACCATGAAATTAACTTCAACTTGTTTGACGACTTGTCTGATATTTTTGCCCAGCTTGTATGCGATCGTCTTTTTAATCTAAGATGATTAAAATATGGGTCTCATGCCATAATGAGGGTAATGAAAGTCACTCTTTTTTTCACTGGCAACTTGAAATCAGAAGATGCACAGATGGACAGGACAGCAAATATGTTGACAGCTTTATGTTTTGTTTGTTTTGTTTGATTGGTGTTTAACGTCGTACTCAAGGGTATTTCACTTATATGACGACTTACACAAATACAGGACATCACAAACAAATCTGCTTCCCAGAGCAACAGAAAGCAACTCTTTTCTCGCCTCTTACGATCGACCGAGGAAGCCAAGGTAGTATTCTGCAGGGCCATGGCCACCCGCTCCCTCATGGGGCGACAGCTTTATGTAAACACATAAACTCCGCGAGTAAAAAGACAACAAAACCTCTGTCCTTGACAGTTATGTCATCAAAAGAAGGACATAGTTTTATGGGTAAACTGAAAACAAGGCTGTGTTTGATAAGAGGATTTCAGTGGAAACCAGACCAGTCACAGCGCTGAGGCTCTCAAGGAGGGTGCCTTTAACACGATCACTGGGTTGGCTTTAACAGGGGAAATGGGTTAACAAACTTGGCAAGCGATAATAACCCGCTCACGAATCACTTTGCATATAATTTTTTTGCATCTCAAGCGATAAATCAGCCTTAATTTAGACATCTGACTTATAGATATACAATTCAGCTAGAAAAAACGAACAATTAATAGGTTTTCAGTAATATTTTGTTTAGAGCTAATCCTACGCAAAATTAGCTAAAAATGAGTAAATTGTTTCAATTTTTGACGACTACAGAAATGGGCTATACAATAAAAACTTAAATGAAAATACCCTTTTAGAGTTGTTTAGTTCTTCTTGTAGGCTGTCGCGGAGTGATCGTAATTCCTCCTGGGTTTTGATCAACTCTTCTCTCTCTGCTGACATTTCAGTTCTTTCTAACTCTATCTTACTCCTCTCCTCAGTTATCGTTTTAGAGTGGTCAGTAGTTGATGGAGTTGTCTTCTCTTCTGTCTCAAGCATGACCACAGGTGTCGCCACCAGTCCACTCTCCACATCTTGGCTTGGTTTCACCTGTAGCTGACTTTGTAGATGGAGATATTCAGCTTCCTTGGAGTTCAACTTCTCCCTCAGCTCCTGTCAATTCAATTACTTTTATTAAGTTTTAAAGCCATCATTACAATCTTAATATTGTTTAATCTTTCAGAAAGATATAATAAATTTGTTTTCCAGTATTACTGGTACAGAAATCCAGTAAGACATAGAGGAACTTAGCAAACGCCTACATGTACCTGTAGGGCTTTACAAATAATTATGGCTGGCTTATGAAATAAACAATTGTAAACACCGAGCAATAACACAGTGTTAAACTGTTGACAACTAGCAATGAGAAAATAAACAATTGTAAGCATTGTAGAATGACACAATAAACCATTGGCAATAGGCAATTGTAAATAATGATATTTTTGATTGTTTGTATGATGGGGGTTTAAGGTTGTACTCAAGGGTATTTCACTTATATGACAATGTGACAGACCGCTGGCAACAAACAAAGACAGGACAAATACATGACGACAACAACAGCACGCGATACAGACAGCACAAACAGATTGGCTTCCTGTTCCCCTTTAGCTCTGAGAGCACCATGGCAACATGAAGCTCCCTCCAACCACCTGCTGATACTTTTTGAGATATTTAATGTTGACAGCCGCCAGCCAATGAGGCAGGTGGACATGGTGGCAGACACACACCTCTTCTCACTGTACATAATGTTATTTCCCTCATACAACACCCATGCCAGCCCATGGCACTGGCACCAAACAAAGACAAGACAGGACAATAAGTTTCTTTGTTTGTTAGTTAGATTGGGGTCTAATGTCATACTCAAAGGTATTTCACTTATATGACGACGGATTGTCCATTTCACACTGTTCCTTGCCCCATTAAGGTGGAAAACCGGTAGGAAACCTCGTAAAACCACCCCCGTGATTGCAAGAGCCACATCTTGTGACTCCCTCATATACCTGAGGGATCAACAGACAGACTGGATGCTCGGAACGGTACTACAAAGTAGGTTCTGAAAGCGCACTTGTTAAAGGTATTCCCAAATGGTTCATACATAGAAACCAATAAAAATAGTCCAATATTCACTGAATGATTTGCAACTTGTTTCATTAAAAAAATTGTTGTACATGTGGAGAAATTGGGATTTGAACATCTGGCGTTCATTAAGAGTTAGCTGTGATTTTTCGAGTGACGTCACCAGGGAATTCCCCAAGTGACTGGTATCTATAGAAACCTGACTGCCATTTTGTTATTTCTCATTATCCAACAATTCTTCGTGTATGTCCGGTATGGAGACGTCATTATCCGCCACAGAGTCGTCATTACCCGGAACAGAGTGTTCCAAATGGAGTTTCCCCTGCCTACGTCACAGCTCAAATAACTTGTATGAAAAGTTGCAAGTTTGTAAGTGAATAAAACAAACTCTTAGCGGCAGAAAAATACAGGATTTATTTTACAGATAGTTGATAGTATTATCTTTGTCATTCAGTCACTTTTAATCAGATTGAAAACCCATTTGGGAATACCGTTAACCACTAAACCTCGGCCCTCCAGGACAATAAGAACTGATTGGCCTGCTGTTGTGCCTTAGCTCCAGGAGCCCCAGGCCAACAGAAAGCTCTCTTCAATCAACCACTGGCCCTCTGGCTAAGCACAGTTTGTTTGAAGAGTAGCTATTTTACTTAGCACTGGAGTAAAATTCAAACATTATGGAAAAACTTCACATCTTGGGTGTGCCTGTGTCAATTATTGTTGGAATACACCGCCATCGTATAAGTGAAATACCCTTAAACACGGCCTAAAAGACCATTAAAATAATCAATCAATCAATCCAACCATCCACCAGTAAGTGAGGAACTGACCTTGTTTTCATCAGCTAATCGGTGCACCTCTCTCTGATGTTCAGTGTTTAATCCTTGCAGAGTGATCTCCCCTTCCAGTCTCCTCTCTTCTCCAACTAGAACAAGTTTAATTAATATTTTGAATAAATGAACTGAGAACATTTTTCCTCCAACAGGATTTGAACTGTGACCTTTGGGTTACCGGCCTAACACTCTACCAAATGAGCTACAGAAGCTCACGGCAGGATGAGACCAGAATTCTAGCCTAGTGAAGACAGCAATTTTCTCTATAATAAAGCACTGACACAGAAATGCTAAATTGGCATTTTTTGATTTAAGTTTTATTTATTGGTATTTCATTTATATGTTTTATTTGTTTGTTTGATTAGGTTTAACACTATTAGGGTTAATTCCCTCATATGGCGCCGTGCCAGTCCAATAAGTGAAGGAAACCCCCCTTGGTGTGACTGACAACAAACAAAGACAAGACAGGACAGATACAGAACAATTACAGGATAGTAAATACATCACAAACAGAATGGCTTCATGTTGCCCCTTAGCTCTGAGAGCATCAGGGCAACAGGAAGCGCCCTACAACCACCAGCTTTCGTTTATTTGACAACAGATAAAGTCCGTTCTCAGTGTGAGGTGAAAAACCAAAAGGTAACATTGTATAAACCACCCCCATGATTGCTTGAGCCACAACAAGTGAAGCACTCATATTCTCAAGGTCAATGAACAGACTTAAACTCTTGACCTGAATATGGAAGCTGACCCCAGGCCACTCGCCAAATGACCGAAATGTTTGTGTATGGCAGAGCTCATGGTGTATTTGTCTTCCAAATAACTAGTCATTAAATGCAAAAAAATCTTTACGCGCTGGTTAAATTCTGTTATGCAGCAATAAAAAAGGAAGAAGAATTAATACAGTTAAACTAATATCTGATTTAAAAAATAGAGAAACTTTCTCATGAACTATTTCTCTGTGCATGTGAAACTTTATTATTTGTGTATAAATAAATGTATCTATATTCAGACCTATGGTAGTATAAAGATATAACTTCAGAAAAGAAAATAACAACTCACCTTGAACAGCAGTCAGATTTGCCTTCTCCAATCTGTGTAGGAAGTTTTGCTCCATTTCATTCTGTAAAAAGAACAAAAAGCTGAATAAAGTAAACAAAGTCATAACAAATTGTAGAAACGTTTCTACTGGACTGATGAATGGGTACACAAAAGTTCTGTCATATTACAAAATCTGACCACTCAATAGACCTATTGAAATAGGCTTGCCCACATAGTGTAGTATCAACTTAATAATGGGTTCCATCTTTAAAAGCTTATCTATGACACTTCGGATTTTGGAAGATTCTACACAGAAATCATAGAGACTGTAAATTTGTTGTATTTTAGAAAGGACAGAGTGGGCATTAAGAAAAATTGTTTTTTTGCAAGTTTAGCCTAGTTTATTTTCAAAGGTTTTCGAAGATTTATTTTTATATGATTTCTTATGTTGAGCAGACAAAAATGTCCAATGAAATCATATTACAAAAATTAAAAATAAAAAAAATAAAAACTGAGGTACCTTCTTCCTTTTAAGAGCTATACTACTAAATAAACTCATTGCTTTCGTTGATTATAATTACAATCAGAGATAAAAATCCCCATGTATTTTATTCGGTGGTATTTTTCCCACATGGGTTGTTAATGAAAGCATGGTTGAGTCATGTAATGTAGATTTGTTATGTTTGAACTTCTCTAAAAACAAAAATATAAGTTGCATGGAAAACTTCTGATTACATAAAAAAAATCTAACATCAAATAAGGTGAAAATCATGATAAAATGCTCAAGACTTTAAGCTAGTCAAGGCGACTGTACCAATAACAGAAGTGGTATATCTGACAGTAAAATGAATTATCCTCCATGGCTGCCAAATACTAATTAACATTGATGGTAAATGATACAAGTACTGACCTTTTCATTTTCCAGTCTCTCGATCTCTATTTTATTTTTAATGAGCAATTCTTTCTTGTCACTTAAGAGTTGCTTGTTTCTCTTTGAGAGGCTCTGCAATAAATAACAATTGTTGGTTAAAATAAATTGAACATTTCATAATGTTAGAGCTTCAGACAGAAATCAATAAGCTCTGTATTTCAATTAAAGAGGATAAAGATTTAACTCTTAATACATGTAAGTAGACAGAATTTTAACTTTTGTTTCTTTTGAAGCAAATTAAGGATATAGTTTGTTTGATTTGGGTTTAACATTGCACTCAATGGTATTTCACTTAGACAATGGATTGTCCATTTCACACTGTTCCTTGCTTAATTATGATGGAAAACAGGGACGACACCTTGAACAAACCACCCCTGCAATGGCCACATCCTGTGACTTATATAGACATGAATATTGTAAAATGAGGCATTGGTAGCTATTTTGTTTTACGGAATTTGATGAAATTTAATCCCATCTATTGTCTTAATAGGAGGAAACTATATTTCAAGTTTCAAGATAATCTGAGAATTTGTTATAGAGTTATAATGTTCACAACATATACAGTAATGAATATTGTAAAATAATGCAATGGTGTCGACCTTATTTAACGGAACTTGATGAAAATCAATCTGATCCATTGTCTGAAAGGCAGGAAGCTATTTTCAAAGTTTAAAGTTAATCCATGAATTTATTTTCAACTAATTGTGTTCACAACACATACAAGCATGAATATTCTAAAATTATGTACTAACAGCCATTTCATTTTATGGAATTAGGTGAAATGCAACACCGTCCATCATCTTAACCTACCTAACATCTACAAAATGTAGTTGGAAGTTTATCAGTGAATTTATTCTCTACTTATCGTGTTCACAACACATACAAGCATGAATATGCTAAAATTATGTAACAACGGTGACTTTTGGTCTTAACAAGTTACACACCAAGTTTGAAATTAATCAGTGAATTTCTTTGTTAACAAACATTTGTGAGGGAGGGACGGACAGATGCCGAATAGCATTTTTAAGTTCCCCATACTATAGTGTGGTGGACAAAAACATACACTTTAGACTTATGCCTCTCCTGGTATATATAATCTGTACAATATTTTGATTCTGTTTATCAGTGTAAGGTTTGTCCAGAGGTTCTAAGGTGGAAACATTGTTACATTCATTAAGACATTTACTGAGATTCAAAGAGATGCTTTTTACACCTCATACCTGTAGAGTGCCATCCCAGTAGTGTTGCTTATCGTCTAGTTCATCTCGATGAGCCTCTATTACCTGACGAAACGTCTTCACCTTACCACTGTACTCTGTCCTCAACAGTAACACATACCTGTTAAACTGGGACTGTAACATAGCAAACCTTTAACCTGAAATACATCTGATAATAGTAGTTAGGTGAGTGGACAGGTATGAAAGTGTTTATAGTGCCATTAGCAACAGGGAAATGGCGGCTCTACAATATTTGTATTATATAGTTTTAAACCTCAGATTCACTGGTGTTTCACCTGAGATATACCTGTGTTTCATCTCAGATACACCTGTGTTTCATCTTAGATGTACATGTACCTGTGCTTCACCTGAGATACAGCTGTGTTTCACCTGAGATACACCCGTATTTTCGTTCACAAAAATTATTCAGAGATACACCTGTGTTTCATCTTAGATGTACCTGTGCTTCACCTGACATACACCTGTGTTTTCGCTCACAAAAAATATTAAGTGATACACCTGTATTTCACCTGAGATATACCGGAATTTCACTTTAGATTCACCTTTTTCACCTGTTTCCACTGATACACCTTTGTTTGACCTTAGATGTAAAGCGTACATGTGTTTCACCTGAGATACACCTGTATTAAAAATGTGACATGTATACCTGTGTTTCATCTTCAATTAGCTTGTAATTGGTTTCAATCTCCCTCACAATGTTTACATGACTGATCTTCATTCGGTTCATGTCAACTGTTACTCGAGCCACACAATCCCAGGCATACACATATGGTACATAGGCATTCTGTTCTCCTTCACGACTTCCTCTTTTCACCAACGACATAGAATCTAAAAGACACAAGATTTACTTATTGTAATTGTTTGTTTGATTTGGCTTCAACGCCATACTTAAGGTTATTCCACTCTAACCATCGCAAGTCAGCCCAGGAAACCACCCTTGGCAATAAACAAAAATTTGTTTGCTTGATTGGAGTTTAACTTTGTATTAAAGGGTATTTCACTTATATGATGATGTGCCAGCTCAATGGGAGAAGGAAACCACCCTCGACAACACTGGCAACAACTAAACAAAGACAGGAAGGGACAAATACAGGACAATCACAGAAAGCATCAGTGTCCATAAAAATAAAGTTACTTAAGTATTTCTTAAAGTTAAGAAAAACTTAGTGAATTTTCAAAGCTCATTTTAAATATTTAAACACTATTTTGATAAAATCTTTATAATCCTTAATAAAAGATTTTAAGTAAAATTTATAATATGTGAACTTAATTATTTCACATTTCATGTTTTTCATGATCAAATGACAGCTGAAATTTGGCTAAATAATTATTTACTTTAAGAAAAACTGAATAACTTTATGAGAATGGACACTCTTCAACATTTCCCACTCTCCCAATGGATTATCAATACACTATATGACCACCTACCTGACACTAATCTGGTCACAGTATACTAAATTAATCATGCTATATTAAACACAAGAAAATGAATCTTTTCAACTGGATACATCGATTAATTGATTGATTGGTGTTTTATATCATGATTAAAGGTATTCCACTTATATGATGGTAGAATATTCCAGCAATAATTGAGACTAGCACAACCATAAAAATGTGTTTGTTTGATTGGGGTTTCACATCATTCTCACAGGCTTTTTCACTTACATGTATATGACAATTTAAAGAAAACCTTACAACCAGCTTTACAAAATTGTGCTATAAATTATAATATACTGCAACAGTGTTGAATGCCTCGTTACTTTGGATTTACAGTGATTGTATGTACCTCCATCTTGGCTATTCTTCTCATTTTTGAAATCCTTGGTCAAGCTTACAGTGCTTCCTGAATAGTTCAAACACATAAACACAGATACATTATGACAAGTCTAGCTGCTTTGTGGTTATTTGAGGAATTGTTAGAATATTTAACTTATTTCACAAATACAGATAATAAGATTGGAACCTTTTGAGGGATTAATACTGATGTTTGGGGTCCGAATGAAGGCCGCTCAAATTCAATAAATACATAATTTGACTGACGGAACATGTATTCCAGTCTTTCTGGGATAAGTTCATAACACTTTTTTAAATAGTTTAAACAGATTTTAGTTCAGAAAATTTTGCAGCTTGGAACGTGTCCTGTAATCAAACCCCTGACCTTCACAGTCAGGCCCAAAGGTATTTCACTCAAATGGCAACGAATTGTCCAATTCACATTTCCTTAAATACGAATTGGGAGCCAGGATTGATTGATGGATTGATTTATGTTTTACGACAATGACAGGAGACTGTAATAGTGAAATGCTTGTTGTACTGTGGCACATTATAGTCTTGTAACAGTGTACATAATTTGCCTTACCTGATTGCTTCCCTTCGGAAAGAGAGACTAAACTGCCTTCATTTGACCATGCTTCTATGATGAAAGAAAAAGAATATATCTGTAACATCATTAGGATTTCATACTACATGTAAATAATGATGATTTTGATTTTTTATCTAGTCATGGTTTTGTTTAGGGTTATTTTGCTAATATGTTTATATGTTTTAATATGTTTCTAAATTAAAATATTGTCAGAACAAGTACCATATTCTAACGATTTCATGTGTATTTTCACCAAGTTTATGGATTTCAAAATTTGTCAAATCTGCCGTTACTTTGTTTGACTTTCAGTTATACTAAAGGCTATTTCACTCATATGGAGATTGGAGAAATGCCAAACCATAGGGTAAAGGAAATCACTCTGACAACAAAAAGACAAAAACAAAAAACAAGACCAAGACGAATGTAAAAAAAATGCATGAAGGCATACTCTAGCATAATATTTATACATACACCAGAAAACAAATTTCTCTGTAAAAGCGCAACCAGTGTTTACATGTTAACAGTGGAGAGTAATAACAAAGAAAATAACTCAAAAAACATTGTGGGTTAATAGATCCATGCATGCCTATATTACACAATTAACCGCAAGAAACACATTTAAAGATTGGGGAGAAATTTTAATGAGGAATATTATTTCCATATAGTTTGAAGTCCTAAAATGAATACCTTTTTTCGAGAACAGTGATTGGATGGAAACCTGGCTGTTATTCAAATTTTGTGGGGCAGTGCTGCCCCCTGGTGAAGACGAATTATCCTTGACTAAAGAGGATCCTCTCCATACTGGCTTCACTAAGTTATCTCCCTTCTTACCACCAGTTGAAGAGCTCTTCTTTCCATTGCCACCAGACTGTACATCCTGGTTCTTTTCATTGCTTAAGTCTTCCACAGTAATCTGGTTTCATAACATTCAGAAATATTCTTTAAGATAATATATATATATATATATATATGTATATAT
>JARFOD010019625.1:0-11038 GCA_031763545.1 Mopalia muscosa
GAGACATGTTTATCTTGACACCTCTTTGAATAAATATAATATCTAGTAATAAGCAACACCATATTTACTGGTATGAAAAAGTCTGAGGATTTAGGGCGTAGAATTAATTGGTTTTAATCACTATAAGAAGAAACTTAAGCAAGATATTGCATTGTTCGTCTTTCTGTGACAAGAATGAATCGGTATTTTAAATGGTAAGTATTTAACATAGCGCGTTTTGAAATTTTACCACAAGTACATTCGTCAGAAGTGTGCAACTCCGTATTCCGTTGTGCAGACAGCACTGTTCCCCTTGCCCATGTCATAACAGATAGGGCGATGTAGAGTGTATGTTGTGTACAGTCGGTTCGCAGAAACCAAAGCACTGAATTTGTAGTCAAAACTTCAGTAAGTGTCTGACTAAACTGGAATTGTTTTTTGTCATTGCAGGCCAAAAATAAGATCATTATGTTGAAGGTGCTACGGGATTTAAAAAGCAAAGGACCGACTTTCCGACCTATATCTGATGAGGCGGCCAGGAAAAGAATTGTTAAAGATAAATCTTCAGATGTAAGTAATGCAAAGTGTTCGATTGATTGATTGATTGATTGATTAATTGATTGATTATTTTTGATTGGTTGATTGGTTGATGGCTGGCTGTCTTGCCTACTTGTTTTTTTGGTTGGTTAGTTGATTGATTGGTTGGTACGCTGGCTGATTCATTGATTGATTGATTGTTTGATTGATTATCGATCGATCAACACTTATGTCTAACTCGAGCACACTTAATCACAGCATCTCCCGTCTGTTCAAGGTCCAGTTCTTTGTTTCGCTGACATGCAAAATACATTCAAATACACGACATATTAATAAAAAATGTTAGCCAGTGGATTTAAAATCCAAAGGGCTTTTTTATGTTAGAATTTTTTTAAAAGTACGACATAACCAATGTAAACTTTCTGTTGATTTTGGAAACTATAAATTGTAGGTTAAATATTAATTGCTGTTATATTTTAGAACAGTACACTTTTAATTTTATTTTTAAAATACCCGTAGACATAAAAGATTTTAGAATTGAGGGAACACTATTTCAAGTTAAGCCCACCTGATCGAAGACTGGCGACAAGGCCCAAGTTGCGTTCCAGTGTGAAACGTGTAATGTGTGGAGTTACTGCACACAGCGTCAATATTTGTATACTAGTAAAAATACAGCAATTAATGGAATATTAAATTATATAGTTTGAATACTACAAATACGGCTTCGTGTCTCTTTCCACCAGTAAATTGAGCACGATTGATGATATTCACACTTCGCTGTTATATCCTCTAATAATCAAATCGGCTGATGCCAGACCAAAACACCACCGCGGAGGGATTGTCATTGCACTGTCAATATGGCCTTTGATCTGCGATATATCGCGTCATTCACTCTACTTACGATGACAATCAAAACTCTTTCTAGTTCAAGCGTCAACAAAAAGTTCAAACGATGCAAATTCCTTCTTCCAATCATATAGATGCATCCAACAGCAGCAAAATTACGGCTCTGGAAGGATGGTAATCAGCTTCATTTGAACGCAGTCACCGGAAGAGAACAAGGCTTACATGTCAAATATTTTTCACTGTTTTCATTTTGTTTAAAAATCCATTTTGTACAATTATATCTCTCTGGAGGTTACACTCGTTTAGAAAAGTAGCACAAAAATGTTAAAAATTGCGTAAATGAAATGAATATCTCGAAATACGCCGAAAGTGATATGCAAAGGCCATATTTGCGAATAAATCAATTATTTAAATATATATGCCATCCGACTGTTTTATCAATTTGCCGATGTGAGTAATGAACTGTCATTTAAATATGTTTCAGAGCATAAAGACAAATACAACGATAGCCAAAGATGACGATCTCTCGGCGGCAGAAGAAGGTACAGCACCTCCATCAAAACTTGGATCGAAGCCAAAGTTCGTTATCCTTCACTATTCGCCGTTTAAAGCCGTCTGGGATTGGATAATTTTATTCCTGGTTTTATACACAGCCGTTTTTACCCCATACTCTGTGGCATTTTTATTAAACGAGGATGAAATCAGGATGAAACTGAACCGCGAGAGCAGCACGAGGAACAAGCACGCGGAGACGTCACGTGCTGACCCTCTCGTCATAATTGACCTCATTGTGGACATAATGTTTATTGTTGATATTTTGATTAATTTCCGGACGACTTACGTGCATATGGGTGAAGTTATTGCTGAGCCGCAGAAGATCGCATCTCATTATGTTAAAGGCTGGTTTGTCATTGATACTATCGCTGCCATGCCATTTGATCTGCTGCTATTTGGATCTGGTACAGCCGATGTAAGTCTGATGTAAACATCTCCTCAACTATATATGCAGTTGAAAATAAAATATACACTGTAAAAAGAAATCCTTAACAAAGTTATGTAAACAATTCCATAATACCTTTAATGTGGAATTTTCCTTAACTTTTAGTGAAATGTTTCCTAGCCTCTTAAAGATATTCCTTAAAAATGTTTGGAATAGGCCTAATCCTTTCCCCGAGGACAAATTCCATATCATGTTCATTTAAATTTACAGAATATTCAGCTGGTGTTTTATTCGAGGAATATTCCTTAACTTTCTCGCTAACATGTTAAGAATTTTTTTGTTACAGTAGTAGGCTAGGTCTAGATATCTGCATCTTCTCTGACGAGTATTAGCTAACACCAGGTTACATTGCCACTCTCGTCTAAACATGGATCTCTAGCACTGAGTTACGTCAACTAAGACCAGATTAAATTTAATAGCGCTTCGAGCAACCGGCCCCTGTTAGTCTGGCTCTGACTTGTGTATGTAGGCATAGTAACGCCTAGCCGAAACTAATGAAGCAGCGCATTTTAATTGGTGCATACCAGTTTCGATGCAGCCAATGAAAGGTGTCATGTATGGCCTGCTGTGATGTGCACGATCCGCCAAAGATTGTTAATGAGAGTAGCTAGGAATAAAAATCTTGCCTTACGAAGATGCGGTTCTGTGTTACTTTTGCTCGGTATTTCACAGACATTACAAATGGATTTCATTAATACTTCCATGATCTCATTGGTACTTCCATGACGAGGTTTTATTCCTAAATCTTTTGATCAAGCGAGGCCTTTTTAGATTTCATCAACCAACCGACAGCTTTACGCTGTATATTCCTAATTTTGTTCTCGCTGTGGTAGCTAAATTTGCAACAACAACAAAAATCCCTGAATTCTATTTGGAAATACATCTGACCAAAACATGGCACTGGAATCGCTGTAGAACTGAAGTTTGGTTTACGCTGATGAGAAAAGATGCCCTACTTTAAACGGCTCTAAATGAAAAGTTTAAGGGCTCAAAGTTTCCACTTTGGGTACTTAAATATTGATTATAATTGTTTCTTTCGTTCGGCCCTTCTGGCTAAGGGCAATTATTTAGTGTAGGAATGTTGGCTTTACTTAATGCTCGAGGATGAATAACTTTCCACCTTTTTCAAAACGATACAGATTTTATGGTTGTCATTTTTGTTGCAATACACCGCCGTCATACGTGTCAAATAACCTTAAAAATTACCAAAAACACAAATCAACCACCGTATTTTTTGGAAGTCCGCATTCAGTCGTGTTTGAAAAATCTATAGCTCTTCCTTCCCACATCATTGGTGTGTACAAAACATGTCAACTAGATGCAATGTGATCTGTGTACTAATATTCGTCACAAAAATCTTCGGTAGCAATTCCAGTTATTATTATTTGTAATATTTATTCTAGTGCATGTGTTCCTGCTGAGGCGTATTTCATTTTTGTCGAGGTGACAGTGTTTCTCTGTTTCTCTTTCAGACAATGACAGCGACAGGGGTCTTAAAAACAGCTAGATTACTTCGCCTACTTCGCGTTTTGCGACGACTTGACCAGTACTCAGAATATGGAGCGGCCGTTTTACTACTTTTAATGGTATCCTTCACGTTGATTGGTCATTGGCTGGCATGTATATTTTATGCAATAGCCAATGTGGAGAGACATTCCTTGCATGCGAAAGTTGGTTGGCTGGATACGTTAGCCAATCAGATGGGACATCCATATATGGCAAATAACACCTTGAGCGGACCACCAATCAGAGCGAAATACATCACATCATTATACTTCACCTTCACAACTCTTACCAGTATTGGCTTTGGAAATGTGGCCCCGAATACTAACGCTGAAAAATTATTTGCCATCGTTGCCATGATGCTGGGCTGTGAGTTTTTGGATTATTTATCATTTTTGAATAGAAAGTAAATATACATATTGTGTGAAGCATGGGTATCTTTTATTCGAGTAATAAGTTTACCCTACTTTGTGAAACCCATTGATGTGAATAATGTTCATATCAGATATTGGCCTAGAGATAATTTTTTGGGAGATAAGAATTCCAATCCCGTGATAGACAGATAATTTAACAAAATATATATACATGAGAATACACACAAGGAAAACACGGCGAAAGCGCTTGGGTTTCAACTGGATACACTAAAATGAATTTTTTTTTTTTTACACTGGTAGACAACCACCCCCACGCCATCAAGCCCACCCATCCCCCCTCCTCCGAAACTAAGACAATATACATATAAATTCGGTAGCTTCGTGCTGCCCTGGGGCTCTCAGAGCTAAGTGGCAACATAAAGCTGATTAATTTGAGATGCCTGTATTATGTGCTGTGATTGTATTATCTCTGTCCTGTCTTGTCATTGTTTGGTGCCAGTGACGTCGGTGGTCAATTTCTTAACCCATTGTGCTAGCACGTTGCCGTGTGAGTGAAATAACCGTAAGAACGACGTCCAACTCATACCAAACAAACAAACGCACTACATCCTTTTATATCGCCCTCTGACGCCATATAAATATAGATACCATTGGAGACGAATCAAAGTTATATATTTGCTTTATAGACAAACCAAACGTGATATTGTTCCTAGCAGTTAAAATCACCGAATCGAACACGGCGTAAATCACTCAATTAATCCATCATTTTGTTTTGTTGACAGCTTTACTAAGTGCCGCTATCTTTGGTAACGTATCTTCAATCATGTTGAGGTTATACCAAGGAACAGACGAATACCACGAGAAGTCGGAGAGCATTAAAGAGTTCATCACCTTCCATCACATACCTAAAACTCTGGCGAACAGGCTTCACGAGTCATTTCATCATGCGTGGTCATACACCAAGGGTATTGATATGAACAATGTGAGTATGATGTCACTCATCTGTCAATACATTCATGATACATGATTTGTTCACCAGATACTTGCTTAAACATATGTTTTCTTTTGTAGAAATATCTAAATAGAACTACACAATGTGGAGTGGTCCAAAGGAAGTTTCTATTGATTTTGTTCATTAGTACACGATTTGTTTATGCAAAATTGTTCTAACACATGCATGTTTGTTGTATAAATATCTAAATAGACTTCAAGATGTGGAGTGGTTCAATGCAAACACCTTTTGGTTCTGTTCATTAAAATACATAGCGGGATAATTCAATAATTTTGGGGGTAGCACAGCTAAAGTTGATGCAAGTATGTAATGTTCTGGCTATGGACCAACGGCAGCGGAGGCGTATTCGACACCAAAAACCACTGCACCAGGGTGCTGAAATCAGTACCTTGTTTGGCCACCGTGAGTTGCAATCACTGCGCGACACTTCCTTGGCATAGACGGAATGAGTCTTGGAAGCCGGGCACGTGGAAACTTATCCCATTCTTCATGAAGTGCATGGGACAGTTGGGGAAGCGCCTAAGGCGCCGGGTTGCGCTGGCGTGAACGTCCGTCCAGTTTGTCCAAAAGATACTCAATCGGGTTGAGATAGGGCGATCTTGATGGCCATGGCAACATATTCATTTTTAAAAAAATATGGTTTCTTGTGTACAATTGTCATAGATGATTATGTTTCTCGATGCTACTGGAATGGGAAAACATGGCCAACTACAGTGAATAAACAAAACACACGTTGTGGCGCGTTTCTGCAGAACTATTAAGATTTTGACGAATGCAAATAAAACTTGTGGGTAATACTGAGGTGGTGATGGGTATTTAATGCTTTAATTCTGGCGATGATGTGCATTTCCCAATCCACTGTACACGAGTAACTTAACATGCCAAGACTTATCGAAACATTGGCCGCTTCCATGCAGTTAGGTGAATCGCAGTTGGAAGTCGCACGGCACATGAACGTCAGGCATATCCCCGTTTTGCCAAAAGAATATTCACAATTATCCTGGAGATATTTCCAAGACAATTGCTAGTTTTCAGGATTGGTAAAGGATTAAAAAGCAATATAATTTTGGAACAAATATACATATTTTGTTTGTAAAATCTCACCACGTACAGGCATGCTAACCTTGACTTCATCTTAATTTTTTTCAGGTTTTAAAAGGTTTCCCAGAGTGTCTACAAGCAGATATCTGTCTGCATCTGAATCGGAACTTGCTTCATAACTGTATAGCATTCAAAGGTTCAAGTCCGGGTGAGTTACAACAACAACCCCCCAGAAGATAATACATCTGACAAATAAGAGACAAAGTGTCAATATTTTATTTGCGGACTCACATGATTTGTTGATCAATGTATTATGTCGTTTTTCATTGAAGATAAGATAATAAATCTTCTGTCCCAAATCAAACTTCTGTACTTTAATCTGAAAAACATAATTAAACCAAAAAATGTCGAATTACTTGCTTTGGTCGATTTTGGTTTGCAAATATTTTGAATTTATTCCATTTTCTTCCAAGTTAACTTTATGTTTGGGCTGGAATTCCTACTGATGTGTTAATTAATCTATTTTCAGGATGTTTGCGAGCACTGTCTACAAAATTCAAAACTACTCATGCGCCCCCTGGTGACACGCTGATACACCCAGGTGACATTTTAACAGCAATTTATTTCATAGCACGTGGTTCCATAGAGATTCTGGGTGACGACATGGTCATGGCCATATTAGGTAAGTATGTTCAGTTATCTATACTGTTAAACCAGGGATCAGTATGTTGAGGGATAAGACACGTCGCTACTCTTCGAATCAGCGAACCGTGAATGTGTTACTGGGCTAGCTTGTTCCAGTCGACTCATTAGACGAGCTGGTCAAACATAGGAGGTCTGCTCAGAAAGCATGTGCAGTGTAGGGAGTGCCCGTTAGGGTTACCTTGAGCTACTAAGCAGACTTCATATGTTCGACCAACTCGTCCAATGTGTCGTTTGGAACAAGCTAGCCGAGAAACACATCCACGGTTCGTTTATTTCTAATCCCTCTACATACTGATCCCAGGTCAAATTAAACTACAAAACAGATTCCATTATAAACAGTGCAACAAAAGTAAGTCCCACCCAAAGCCTTATTTGATGTCTCCCAAGATATTGCCAGATTGCGACGAAATGTTGCACAAACTATCCCAGTAATCAGGCCGACGCGGTATATCAAGGATTAACCTGCAGGTGCAGTTGTTCGCTAATGAGCATGCGCAAACTTGAAATGGAAAACAGATTCAACCAGATTTTTATATAAATAAAAGTCTTTTAAGAATAATAAATAAGTACTAGAACAACAACAAAAAAAAAAAAACAAAAAAAAAAATGAAAGAAAATATTTTTATAACATATGTACATTGTACATGTTAATTACAGTTGAACATTTACAAGTAGATTTTTATGTTTTATAGTACTTTAATCGTCCGTACGCATTTTATAGTAATAATATTTATTTAGATTACTTGTCTCGTCCCTGATGCTGATTCATCGATATAGAGAATCAGTCATTTTGATTACTTGTTATTCTTCACCCTTAGAACAGTTCTAGTTCTGTGGAATCATAAATTCTTGAACGGTTTGTTTGCTATAATGTAACGCGAATTTTGTTTAGTCAATATGAGTAATGATATCTATGTTGGAAACAGTAATGGCATTGGATTTCGAAGCCGATATCTGGTCTAACTGTCTGGCTGGAATGACTCGCTTCTTTATTTTCATCAAATATACCTGTAGCCTAGTCCGTAGAATGTTTGGCCTGTAACCCAGAGGTCCTGGGTTCGAATCTAGGCAATCGCGGGGATGGTCGTTACGAGCTTTCCTCCCGGTTTTCCACTCTGTCGTCATATAAGTGAAATACCCTTGAGTACGACGTTAAACCGCAATCGAACAAACAAACAATCCAATCTTGTCATAGACAAGCAAACTTTTCTCTCTTCATTTATTCAAGTATAACTTATTAGCCTGTGGTTGGGGAAGCAGATACGCCTAGGTTTAAATATGTATTTTATAGTATGACACATTTCATTGCTTCCAGGCAGAGATGACATTTTCGGTGAAGATATAAAGGATACGAATGAGGTGGGAAAATCTCTGTATTGTGTGCGGGCACTCTCCTATTGCGATATCAACAAAATAGAGCTCCGAGACCTTAATGAAGTCATGCGGACATACCCGGAATTTGCCGACCGATTTCATGCCACATTCAATGTTACATTCCATCTAAAACATGTAAGTATTAAAATTAGACGTTGATATTAATGCTACGGACATATTTCATAACGTTTTAATATATATTAATCACCAAATTGTTTGCATTCTATTCAAGTTCTAACTTGCCAAATCTTTTTATTTAAGTGCTTGTATTCAAAAACAATTTGTAATCAGCAAGTACCATATAGTTTTTCAACGCTGACTGACTGAAGCTTTGGGGTAAACCCGCGCTTTCACTATCTTACCAAATTACCAGGAAGTCATCAAGCGAGGTCGATTTTTAGCCACAGATACGACAACATTCAACTGCTTTAAAATGTGCAATGTAGGTCAATATAAAATGTAACATGTTTTTCATTTATATATAAAACAAATTGTTAGTGTCTTTAAAAAAAGATTTGCTTTAATCTACAGCTGAATGACATTAAAGTAGTCCGGTGTATTTATTCAGCTGTAATTTGCCTGTCGACGACGGCACAAGTTTCAGTACTTTACGGAATATCACTACATTCAAAATAGTCCTGGTTTATGACCAAGTGGTCTATACGCAAGTCGTGGGGGTAAGACGGCGAATTAAATAAGTCAAGGGGTGTGATCAGTTAGATTTCACGTTTTTTTCATGCATTTTCGGTTCATTCTACTCTCTGTATTACATAATGGTATGGGTTGGTTGGGGGGTGGCTGGGTTATTTTGGTGGCTAGTTGTTTGGGTGGCATAAAACATTTGTGTTATTGTATAGTTGAATAATTTCTTTTGTTATCACCTAGGGCACACTATTTCAAAGAAAATCCAAGCAAAAGGTTGACGAAGAAACATTGCGGTTTATCCGCCAGAAACGTCCAAAGTTACAGTGTAAATCAAGAGGCACTCCCCTAGACGGTATGTTTGGAATTACAGTATTTTAGAATATTTTCAAGTTGGGTTTCTGTGTGAATATGTGTGTATTCTTTATTAACGCATGATAATCTTAATTAATCTAATTTTATCCCAAACCCGAATTAAACAGTGGACTGTGGATGTGTTAAATTTAATCAAATAAGACAAAATATTATCAGTGAATTAAATCAATTTTAACAGAAGTCTATCAAACAGATGTATTAAACCAACCATTTCCAAGTCTCAATTGTGACTTTCAGAGAACTTTCATAGTGCCTTGTGACTCATTGCGCAAGAAATGGTGGATTTTGTTAGTTTCGTGCAGTTAGAATGTCAGAATCTACTGACGCCTTATGGGTAAAATATACCCTTTTCCAAACGGTAGAAATAGCTTAAGCATGATCTACCCAGGATTTGACATCCAATTCTTGCTCTTCGAGGTTTCTCCATTTCTCGCTGGAGGGCGAATTAGCGCTGTCCTAGGCACACTGTTGCCGAGACTGGTTAATGGCTGGTTTCTGGTTGGTATACTTCTGATTTTGCTTAATTCAAAGGAATAAAGGCTATTACAATAGGGCATGTAATAAACAATGATACTACAGACCTTTGGGAGTACTCAAGACTACTGAAGCTTAAAGTTATACTCAATAGCTGATTTCAATATACTTATTTGTATGCTTAAATCATCTATCCTGTTCTTTCTTTTTTTGTTCCGAACCCGCTCATGTCCATCTGCAACCTTCTTCATTGACGCCTACCCTCCCACCCACCGCTCCTCCAAAACATTTCTTTCTTCAATTTTCTCGAACTCTGCTTAATCAAATCCTTCAAACTCATCTCAATTACCCGCCCAAATGAAGCTAGACCCCCAATAGTCAATTCTGATCTGTTACTTTTGGTACATATAGGCATTACCTGAATTCCAACAATCGTCTGCTCTCTCATTGGTCACTCAAATGAAAACATTTACATCAACATATCAAAACAATAACCTTATCTAACTTGTAAAATTAAATTGTTCAGACAATGTTGTCCGTTGTGTGAAAACATAAATTTATCCCTAAACTATAAGTTAGCACCTAACCAAACATTATGACTGTAACACTGACACTACAACTGAAGTTGTATCTCACCTGTCGGACTTGACCAATTTTGTAATCTTACCTTGGAAATTAAACCGACCATAGACCCTCAGCCAACTTCCAGCTCACAGGCAACTAATGTCGCTACTTAAACCATTCATTTGGGTACCGAACAGTTCCACGATGAAAAAGCTAGCCCCTCGAGTTAAAGGGGAAGACTACCCAAAAACCGTATTCTATAAATAAGTAAAACTTTATTGTGTAACACAATACATTAATTTCCATTTTCATAACCTGATCGTAACTCTGGTTATCATTAATTAAAGAGGATCGCAAGTACCAGCTGAATCATCAAATCCTGTGCTGCTAGGTTTTCCAGCACTCTGGTTGGTCAGCCAATTTTGAACTATCCAATAGATCAGTGAAGTCTGCTGTACACAGGATTCGATGACTGGTACTTGTGATCATTTTTAATGGATGATAACCAGAGTAACGATCAGATAATGAAAATGGAAATTAATGTATTGTATTACACACAATTTTTTTTACTTATTTATAGAATATGGTTTTTGGGTGGTCTTCTCCTTTAAG
>JARFOD010019636.1:0-11038 GCA_031763545.1 Mopalia muscosa
CAAGACTACACACCATTTTTACTAAGAACTATATTCGAGGGTGACAAAACGGAAGTAAATAATGGTGGTCTTTGGCCAGTAGCGATAAGGTGGTTTTCTTCAACATTTGTGCTGTCATGGCGTTAAACTCCACACAAACAAACAAATAAACAATCCTCCAACCATTTGATTTCTTGCACGAAACTTGAAAGAAATGATGTCGATCCAGATAAAATAATAAAGTTTAAGATTCTTCTTTAAATTTCACGCCTTATTTTAGCTGGCTGACTTGAATGTGGTTGGCTTATCTTATCGACACAAAAGACTGATTAGCTGTACGATAAGAAAGATGTTCAGGGTGGGGGAGAATCGTCTACTTAATGGACTTCTGGTCAGAGAAACTATATAGGAACACCACGGTTGTTGTATGCTTGCTGTTATATGTGTGGAGCTTCGCGTAATAAGTATAGACCAATCACTAACATGGTTTACAGTTCAAAACCATGGCTGTGCACGAAACACCATGACGTTTGTCACAGTAGCGATTACTAGCTGGGGTAAGACAACTATTATTAACTTCCGTTTTGTCAATCGAATATAGTTCTTAGTAAAAATGGTATGAAGTCTTGTTTTATATATTCTTGCCCTGGGAATTTGGTATGGATGTGAAGTAATTGAGTGGAGGTTTCTGGCCAGTGTAATATTATAGCCAAAATAGGCCACATTTGGTGTATTTATCACCATTTGATGGAGGAGTGATTGGACTGTTGTTTACATTCCGAGCCGGCTTGACAACACCTCTAACCGTCCAGGCTCGGTAACTCAAGATTTCGCCAGTCATGTCAAGATTTGAAGTGGATACTCCGAAAGGGCCGATTAAAGTATGTGCCAGGGGTTTTCGCTCAACGAAAGTATGAGAGGGAGCTGTGGGACCAAAGGTTAACATTACGGCTTATGGCAAATTAATGGTTGTATTGTGCCAGTTCTGGTCTTCAGATGCCATAAATGACGTAGCAATCTAATCCTTGAGCACTTGTAGTAATACTTCAGTAAGTTCCATAGCAAAATCAACCTATTCTATCCTAGCACACCTGCATGATATGCTGGTCGGACGAGTCCACTAGGGAACAGGGTTGTGATATTGGTTCATGTAACCAGTGTTATAAGTGTTACTTCTTTGAGTGGCATTTAAATTCAGGGACCGATAACACGGTTTTTGAGGATGTAAAATGTCTGGCTCTATTGACGAGCGACGTTTCTGAGCAGATGCTAGCACCGTTTACATGCTTATGAAAACAGTGCTAGAATCTGCTTCGCAACGTTGCTCGTCAATAAACCCAGAAATCCTACCTCCATAAAAAAAACATTGTTTTGTCATACATGTGTTTTAAGCCAAGGCAAATTTCACCACAACATTCAGCTGCGTAAATATGCGTTCATACACAGAATATAAAAATAATTTAGTTTAAAAGTAAAACAGATCAGCATGCATTGTTTTAAAGCTGTGCTCCGCCATTACCTATGCTTGCGATGAACTAAAACCGTTTTTAAATTTCAGATTATTTCCACTACGACCACACAATTTCGGACAAACAAAACAAAAAATGACTACATAACATGGTACTCTTTTATGGCCAAGTGGTATCTGCCCAATAGCATGGAGATAAAAATAAGGCGACTGTTTCGATAAAATGTCTAAAAGTCAATCCAAAGGGTTTGGCCGGTGGTGAAAAAGAAAGACAAATCCGTTATTCATACAGCAGTCAGTGAAATTATTTCATTTAATATTCAGTTGGTTATATTAGTGGTCAATGAGAACAGTTTTGCGAGTTACAGATTTATCTCCCTTTAAATCCAGCCGCCAACCCAACTGAGCTATGAATTGATCAACACGTTTTTAGAGCATTCGAAAATATAATCGATTCTACTTCCAACGTCGAGACATTGACTCTAAAATACACCCGTGCCATCTTGTTTTGACCTTCTTTTATTTGCTGGTTTGTGGTCTACGTCGCCCAAAATATTGGCGGAAATTTATGCGCAATGGCCATACATAGCATACGAGAGTTTTCTTAGTCTCGTCTAATATAGAAACTATCGCGAGAATACGATCGGGTTTGGAAACACAAACTTAAAAAGGTAGAAAAAAAAAAAAAAAAGAGGTTGCTGAGCGTAGGCTTGAATTTATTTATTCAAATTTATTCAAATTTTACAATACGAATGCATAACAACAGCTTGCAATGGCGACAGTATTAAGGGTATTGTTTATTTTACTGTTAATTAACATCCCTGCTCAATTGGCACATTCGTGTCCAATTGCAGTGATGATAACAATAAATAAAAAAATATATAGATAATCAAAGACGATAATTAATTGTTTTTAAAGAGACAAAAGAAATACATATATAGTTTTGATTAAATGAACAGATAGGGCGTTTCTTGCCTCCACTGGGATTCGCATCCGCGACCTTTGGGTTAAAGGCCGAACACTATACCAACTGAGCTACAGAGGCTCAATGATTGATTATCGAATTCTAAAGCAGTGAAGAAAAACTTGCTTGCCATCACCGGGATTCGAACCCGCGGCATTTGAGTTCAGGCCCAACAAACATTATTGCTGATCAACGAAGAGTGACCTTCACTGCCTTGTAAAAGAAGTAAATGAGGAAAATATAGATATGGACTGACAATGTTCATTATAAAGATCTTGACAACTCAATAAAACAGTGGTTTAAAGTGCAGGTGATTCAAGTGGGCATGAAAACACATATAAGTAGGCCAAGTAAATAGGTAAGTGAATAATTACAGTAAAAAGAAATATTTGCACAACGATATGAAAGCTAAAGATTATAAATTTTCTCCTGAGCACAAACGGAGTTAAGTTAAAAGGTCGACATAAAACGGGGTAATATCCTTTACTGGCAGATTTGTAAGATAAAACAATTAAATAAAAAATTTGCACACCTTCTATGTTTTCTGTTAAATATAGTTGACGAGGCGAACAAATGACATAGCAATTCTACGTGCCAATGATTGGAAAAAGTTTTTTTTACGATGGAGACATTTGCAAAAGACTTACAATTCTTACAAATAAACGGAGCATTTTCAAATACTTGGACACAATAAGATCAATAAGGTTTAAAACTCAGATCACTACGCATCGAAACACTTGTTCCTCCAAATTGTTACATCCAATCGTATACAAATTCAGATTTAAAACGTCTTTTTAGGAAATTCATAATAAAAATTTGGTAGGGTTTTCTTTTAACTGCAATTTACAACACCAGTGATTAAACTATACAGTTATTCTTGTAAAAACGACTCATCTAGCGAGTTATGTACAGGTTTGACAATATTGTTATTATCAGCAAAGACTGAACAATCGGGATTTAAAAGGACATTGGTTGAATCATGTATGTACAATAAAAATATGGATGGACCTAAAATAGACCTTTTAGGGTTACCTGGATCTATTCTGCAGAAATTACATTTAAAACAACTCTTTGGTAACGATCTGTTGGATAGGACTGAAGGCAGTTTAAACCGTTACCATGTATACCATATAGTGAATTAAAAAGAACTTGTGTGACATAGTCAAAAGCCTTTTTAATATACGTGTATATGAAATGCAACCTCAACATTTTTGTCAATGTGGTTATATTACAGTAATCTGAAATTCAATATGATAAATCGGATTTCCATACCTTACCAGCTCGACTACAAATTCAAAGACGAATATCATGGCGCACCGTATGATATGAAGATGGGCTAAATAGTGAATTGTGATGGATTCGCGCAAAATAAGAACCAAACATTCTTATTGTGGGACTAGATCTAAAATTGACATGCTCAGATTGCTTCTCCGCGCTCCCTCATTTTTTTTACAGTTTCTGGGCTAATTGCTTGTGCACTCTACACCCCCCCCCCCCCCTTTTCAAAGACGAATAACTTCTTTAGCTCCCTCTTTATCTGTTGGTATATTATGTGTTTGTTGGTTTCTTTTTGGGTTTATTCATTGGCAGCTAGATAACGTAGTGATATGAAAAATACATGATATACGGTCATTTGCACAATATAAGCACTGCTCAGATTTAATACATATTAAAATACTTTTTCTTGGCTGCCATCGTATGTAATACACTAAAACTTAACGAATATTAATAAAAATGATCAAATTAGTATAAAAAAATGTATAAAAACAACAACAAAATCAGTCGACTGGGATAAGGGGGGGCATTGGACCAGCCTACCCTTGAGTACATCACTGACAATGGGACCGATCCAAAACTAAGCAGCAGGAACTTCTTAAGCTGTTACAAATATGTTGTCATTGACCATTCGATATGAAATTCCTCGTCTGTTCCGTCTGTATCTGATATTAATGAGTCTCTCTGTTTATACAGGGTCGAGATGGACTTCGACATTACAGTTGGAGATTTCACCCCGGTTACTAACTCCAAATGGGCAGCCTTACTGAAACATAATAAAATAAGCGTGATATAATAATGTACCGTGGTTTGGATATGTCTATCATGGAAGATATGACGGCAATTTAGGTTTCCTCCCGGTTTTCCACCATAATAAGGCTAGGTACAGTGTGAAGTGGGTAATCCGTCCTCATATCCTTGAGAACGACGTAAAATCTCAAACAAACAAATAAACTAATTACAAACAGTTAAAATTTGAGCATATAGTTTAGTTTTCCCTTTATGATATCCAAGTGGCAAAAACTGTAAATGCTTATTTTATTCTGTCACTTGAATTTTGATCAGGCACTACATTTTCCTTGGCGTATTTCTAAAAAAACTAATCACGTTACAAACTTCAAATGTTTACCATTGTAAAGAGCACAATGCGATCTAGTAAACGGTGGCTCATTTTTTTAAAATTCTTCCTTGTGTTTTTCAGATGTTGTCTGAAAGTTTATTTTACAGTTTTATAAGACTTTCTAATGTGTGACAGAAAAAAAATATCCACTATGTTCAATCTAATAATTTTTTGTAAAAAATGAGGCAATGTTTACTAGTTCAAGGACTATTCTACTAGGTTAACTAATCTATTGAGTCTTATCGTTATTGTACTTCGAAAAATAAGCCTTGAACAATGTAGTCTAGTTTTTCTGTTGATATTTGCTCATCTTGCAATATTTTGCGAAATAATTATTGGATTTTAACACGCCACATATATGCAATCCTGAGTATTCAAGCGTTCCAAAAGTATACATATATATGGTTCAGATTTATATGCTTCTGCGTAAGAGATTAAATACAACAGGTGTTCTGAAAGTAGACCAAGAGGTCCAGTAAGACTTTAAGGTTTGGTATTAACCCAAACCCAGAACTAGGAATCCACGTAATATCTTACTTGACGGATATACCGTGTTTCGCTAGACTCATGTTCTTCCATTGGTAAAGACAATGACTATGCTTGGTAAGTACTGCCCTAAGCGCACAAAGGATACATTCCATTCTGTTTGAATGTGTTTACCGTCATACTCAATGGAATACAAGTATGACCACCAAGTTTTCCCTTCCGATTGATTGTCAATTGAACATAAATTTACTACAATGAATTTCGACCACTAATCTAGTGAGATTTATTTTCGATTATTGACCTTCTTGCTTCCACCGAACCGTATTGAATTCATAGATATTTTTAATTTTTTAAATCTTTGAAATAAACAGGCCATTGTACGAAAAACTATATCCTAATACGATTTCTCATGTGATTGATTGGTGATTAACGCCGTGTCAAAGAATCTTTCACATAAACCTATATGACGGCAATGTAATTCTAACATACAAAAAATCAGTCTAAAATATAAATATTTTGCTGTGTTAATAATACAGTTCCCCAAATACTAAGTCACCAATACTGCTTTCAACTCGACTCTATGTTGCCCTCAGCTCGTTGAGCCCCCGCACACCAAATCTCACAGCAACGATGAATACTGCTTTCATTTCGACTTGCCATATTATATAAATGACATCCATTGCCTTCTATTTTGAGCCACTTAATAAAGCAAATGATAAAGAAGAATTTAATATAATTCATATGTTTTACATCGAACGATTTGAGAATAATAAGGAGATAGCACATGTTTGTTGGTACCGTTTATTGAAATAGAGATGAACAAGAATGATGGTCAAGATTAGAACCGACGGAATGACAGCACCAGCTACACTGATTGTCGATAATGAGTCTACAGCAACCCATTGATCTGGAAATAATTTTATAAAAAAGGTTATTCAAATGAGTCACTTTATCAACTGCACAGAAACAATATTAGAGTCTTTCTGTAATTAACCTTGGCTCGATTTTCAGAGATGTTTAAGCTACTATGACTGTGACTCTGAATCATAACAGCATGCAAGAATATATTTTTGAAAGCTAGAATTACCAGAATTACAGATAAGGATAAAGATTGAAAGCCCAATTGAAGGTTATGAGGGAGAGAAAGCAGTAAAAATTAATTGTTTTTTAAATAAAAAATGTCATTTCTATGATGACAATGAGTTAGTTTATTTAGGATGTCATCAATTAAACTTGGATACCTCTTGTTTTCAAAATATTTTGTGTTCAACGATCTTTTGTGCGTCTTTGTCTGTCCATTTTAAGAATTATCATGCACAAAATCTAACAATATATATACAAAGACATTACAGAATTTATATGGGAAACATACAATGCCTATTGTCTTCTCTAAAATGGAACATATTTGAAGTCTCTACCTTCAATAGTTTTCGAGATATAAGCCAGTTTCTCCGCTTTTTATTCTCACAGTTAGAGCTGTCCACAGGTCTATTGGTTATGTTGTTTTTTTTAAACAGGCAATACAATTTATGGGTAGATTTCGATGATCACGCATCAATAAAAGACGATTAGGAATATAACCCTGGGTGATAATTGCATTAATCTTCAATACCTTGTCAATGTTTATATATTATGGATTCAATTTAACGAGTTGTAATTAAGATTTCTTGTTTTTCTAACTTCAATCTTTAAAATTAAAGGAATGCCCACTGTTTATCTATTTTGAACCCTAGACGTACAGCAAGGCTTTTATAAAGAGTAAAGTATTAAATGCCTCTTCGGAAAGGAGTAAGGCAAGGATGTATTTTTTGTGCATGGTTTTGGGGTCCGTATTTTGAGTACATGATCATCGATTGGCTAATTGATTACTTCCTTTACATTCAGCGGTATTACAGCTCCGATGCAGCCTAAACATTAAACAAAATCCATATATATAACGTTTATTTCAAGGGAAAGACCACTGATTTTCGATCCAAACTTATTATTTTTATTGCATATTTTCCAAGACAAGCATCTGTAATGATCTTGCATTCGAAATAGCATAGCCATTAACCATTAACCTAAAAAGGTATCAATTTCGCAAAAAGAACTGTTTCAATGCTTTCAAAATTAACCAAATCTCTGTTATATTCAAGAACATTATTAAGAAAATTTAAAGTAGGCTACAGGTGGTCTTTGGTACGGAAAGTGGAACTTTTTTAAATTACAGAAGGTTTATTATAAATTATTCGCTAATGTCTATGAAATTAAGACCAAAGGGAAGTTTTCTACATTGTCCCACACTGCCAATATTAACATACGTGTTTTGCAGGTTTGTCCCATCCAGCCTGGTTCGCATCCAGACGGTCCTGTACATCTACCATCAATTTCACTACAGGATGTATTTCCACCTAAACATTGTCCACATGTCTCTTTACATCCAGGGCCGTAAGTTCCATTCTCACATTCTATAAACAAAGATGAAGAGAATTATTGGCGATATACATAATGACAGATGTCTTGTTAAGAGACTTTAGATCTGAACTGTTGATGAACCATTAAGTCTGCATATTGCTTGAATGAAAATGAGCAAAAGTCATGTTGACTTTCGTATAGATTCTAGTTCTAGTTCTCAGTCAGCTCTTGGAACGCTAGCCACGTTTTGAACTCGATCAGCCAGAATGATTCAAACCAACTCTTTATTGATCAGTTATTTAGTGTCTCTTTGCTTAATTAGTAGTTATGGCCGCGTACAGAATCCTACAAACGGTAATATGTACATGCAATCCACATAGTTAACTTTAATTAGCTTAAAATGATGCTGTTGTTGTAGTGGAAATAACTGATCACAGTTAATTCGTAGTAGCTAAACTCAACGCTATAGTTTTTTGTAGAATTTAGATCACATCGATAAGCCATAGGTTATTAACATCTTGTTCAGTAGAATTTAAATTGTCAATGCTATATATTCGCCAAAGCAATTGTTATTTGCATACCTAGTTAAGCTTGTTGGTTTGTTCGTTTCAGTCAATCCGGAACGAGAAAGAATATAAAAGAACTTAGCATTGTGCATATATGTTGAACAGTTTGGACTATGGCAAGCCGTTTTATCAAATCTATCTTTTTTCTGCACGGGTAGAATTCTTTTGCACATATGTGAAATGACTTTATTTTACATATGTGAAAAAATTGACATATGTCAAACATTTTTTTGATTTTACATATGTTGAAAAAAAATTAACTTATGTGAAAAACAATTAAACATATGTGAAAAATAATTCGACATATGTAAAATAAACCTTAATTCAACATATTTGTCAATCTTTTTCACTTATGCAAAATAAAAAGGTCATTGGAACTATTTTGTATATATGCATCCAAGTAAAAAAAATACAGATTTCTCTCTTACAGCCTTGATTTGGTGGCAATAAATTTGCTCCAAAACTAAAATCTGATCAATAGCACGTCCATCTTCTACGTCTCGCAAAGTATTTGCTATTTTCTGGCGAAAAATAAATCAGCCAAACCTCATTTCTTTACTAAGCCTTCAATCGCAACAAATTCCATACTGGCATTAGTGAGTAGGACTCATCGGGAAAATAAACTGATGTAGACTACAATAAAATACTGATTAAGATTAAACCCGTCGCAGGATATAATGTTCACTTTTTGCCCTACAATATCAAGCTCAACTTACGTGTCTGGCAGGTTGGGCCCATCCAGCCTGCTTCACATCCTGTACATCTACCATCTGTATGACTGCAAGATGATTCCCCTCCTGAACATTGTCCACATGTATCCTTACATCCAGGACCATAAGTTCCAATCTTGCATGCTAATAAAACAGAGTAATATTCTACCTGCTATTAGGCTAAACCGAATCAAAACTTTTTTGTTTGTTAATGCGAAAGAAATGCAATAACAAGTTTCAGTCAGGACGAGAAACCAGGCAACAACAGGTTAAACCTATCTAACTAATGTTCACTGAATTTAACTGACAGAGCAGAACATATCTATCATAGGAATATTGAAAATGTCCGTTCTGTTTTATTTATGGTCGAGAACGACTTGATCGGCTCACAGCTTTTCGTTTTATCAACATAAATGAAGTACATTCTATTTTAATCCAATTGAGTCTAAACTGAGCCGATCGTTCAAAGGAGATAAATCGAAATGAGAGTTAACATCACCAGAAATAACTCGGCGTCTGATCCAAAAATCATCAGTAAAATGTTCTCAAACAAAGTACTTTTCAAGGGATACCTTTATTACAGTGGGCCCCTGTATAACCATCGTCACAATTAAATCCACTGTAATTATAAGGACAGATTCCACTAAACCTGTCACATCTTTCTATCCTTGAACGACAATGTCCGCAAACCTTATTACAGTCATAGCCGTACGTTCCACTTTCACATTCTGCAACATAAACAAAATCATGACGATTATAGCCTACATTCTAAATTGGTAACACCAATTAATGGTTGAATTTCGAGGGTAAACCTTTGCCTTGATGATGTGGAAAGCAGTGAATTAAAGACAACAAAGCAGTTTGACCGCCATGCGCAGCAATACAAGCCATCTGGATAACCTTCCTTCAACAGAATAATTCCACTCTTTCTTCCACCAAGAGCGGATAAAACAGCCTTGCGCAATGGAAGGATTTAACGTCCTACTCAAGGGTATTTCACTTACAAAACGACAGAGTGTGTATTTTACACAGTATTTACTCAAAGACGTTGCAAAAACCTGTAGGAAAGCACAACCAAGGTCCAAGATATTTTGAACGAAGCCTTCGATCGACATACACGTAGGGCCTACATTGTCCATTCTCAGATGTTTGTATGTAGTATGTTTGAATATATCCGGGAATGAATGAGTTGTTGAATAATGGTACTTTAACTGGTATACACCACCGGGTTGTGTACAGAATTCAAAGTTTCCACCGGGTTGTGTACAGAATTCAAAGTTTCCATCGGGTTGCGTAGAAAATTCACGAATTCCGCCGGGTTTCGTAAAGAATTAACAGTTTCCACCGGGTTGCGTAGAGAATTCACAGTTTCAATCGAGTTCAACGAGTTGTGTATAGAATTCACAGTTTCCACCGGGTTGTATAGAGAATTCACAGTTTCCACCGGGTTGTATAGAGAATTCAGAGTATGTACTAGGTTGTGTACATAATTCAGTTTCCATCCGGTTCTATACATAATTCACAGTGTCCACCAGATTGTGAACAGAATGCACAGTTTCCACCGGGTTGGGAACAAAATTCACAGTTTCAATAGGGCTGTGTACAGAATTCACAGTATCCACCGGGTTGGGAACAGAATTCACAGTTTCCACCTAGTTGGGAACAGAATTCACAGTTTCCATCGGATTTGGAACAGAATTTACAGTTTCCACAGGGTTGGGAACAAAATTCACAGTTTCAACTGGTTGTGGACGGAATTCACAGTTTCCACAGGGCTGTGTACAAAAATCACAGTTTCCACCGGGCTGGGAACAGAATTCACAGTTTCCACCGGATTGGGAACATAATTCACAGTCTCAACCGGGTTGAGAACAGAATTCACTGTCTCCACCGGGTTAGGAACAGAATTAACAGTTGCCTCCGGGCTGTGTACAAAATTCACAGTTTCCACAGGGGTGTTAACAGAATTGACAGATTCCACCAGGTGGTGTACAGAATTAACAGGTTCCACCGTGTTGGAACAGAATTCACAGTTTTCACAGGGTTGTGAACAGAATTCCTAGTTTCCCCGGCGGG
>JARFOD010019647.1:0-24596 GCA_031763545.1 Mopalia muscosa
TCTCTGTGTTTAGCAAAGTAGAACAGGCGAATTTGTGATGCGAAGAAACGAGGCTGCGATACGAATGAGCCAAGTTAAGATGCTAACGAATCAAGTTGCGAAGAAGCACAGTTGCCGCGAAGACGTGAATATGCTAATTTGAAAAGCTTCAAAGAGGAGAAGCTGCGATGCGAAAAAGCGAAGCACCGATGCCAAATTGCAAAGTAGAGAAGTTGCGATGCAAATTTGAGAAGAAGCAAAGTAATGATCGGAAGAAACGAATATTTTATACCTTCAATTATTCAAAGAGATTTAGACCACCTCCAAACGTTTTCTTCCGACACGATTTAATGGAATTAGTTTTTTTATACTGAACAATATTGAATATTATAGGCGTGAACTGATTCAAATTTTGAAAAAAGCTTTGCATATATTGACTTGAATGCCAAATTCTCATCAAACCAATAAGCATTAACAAAATAGTTTAGTTAAAAATAAGAAAGGACAGGTTTCAATGTTTCGCATACAAGCATGTCGGTTCTGTCGTTAGACATAAGTTTACCAAACTTTTACCGACATTGTGGTGACATTTTATAGAGGTTTCTTTTAAACGTGTAAACACTTTACTTTAAATGACAACAAAGTAACCAAAAGTTATAGTAAAATGATTTGCCTGTCCTCGGAATCAAGTTCAAAGAAGTGTGTGCAAAACTCTCCTGTTGATGTATAGGCACTATTCACAAGAAGGTCTACCGTTTTTCTGTTACGATTTTCAACATTTAACTTAGCTGCAAATCTGTTATTCTATACAAATGTTTATGAGTTGGAATAAGTGACTATCTTATCATTTGTACACCTATTTTGTTAAAACCCAAAATATGAATGTAATTTCACATAGTAGCGAAACTCTTTGTTCTGTTGTTCAATGTAATTCAATAAAAGTACATCGCGAAAAGGCGGATAACGAAAATATCAGTAAATTTAAAATCCTGTTTACCGGTTGGCTAGATCTCAATCTAGTTACAATCCACCGAACAGTGCTGTCAACTGAACTATTGCTTTGATCATGTGACAGTAGCTTAATATAACATCAATATCTGTAGATTTTAATGCACAATTCGATGACAGCCGTCCACATCTGTCTAGAAAACTAATTCGGAACTATTCGGTTAGACAGAGTGATTACGTGTTGATGATAACCCGTATGGCAAGTTTTTATATAGCGCAAATCCCAACTGGAGCTCTCTGCCAAAACTACTTTATAAAAAATTCACTTCTATAAGCAAGCATCAATTGACGAAATCATGCCGAATGCCCCCAGTATTAACATAGGTTAACAAGGCGAACATCAAACGCTTGCATATTGAATTTTTGTGTTCATAGTATCTGTAGATTACATATACCAATTGGATCAGCTACAATTTGGCTTGGTTTAACGGGATGACATCAAAGGGTTTAATATGAGGCCTCTTGCGTCCATTTCCAGGGATTCATTCGAAGACGCTTAATTCCGACATCAGGAAAGAGTTTTATTAGCTAAGTGCCTGTCAAATATAAACTGCATGCATTTTATGATTGTGCTTATTTCTTTGAGATAGAGTTGTACCCGAGTTGTTACCTGAACTATATGAAAGGAACAAATATTTGTGATCGTTCACATTGTACTAAATATTGTAGTGATAACAAGAATATAATGTCGTATTTGGTTATTGTAGGAAAAATAATATAATGTAGTGTTTGGTAATAGTAGAAAAAAAAAGTGTAGTATTTTCTCATAGTATGAACTATAAAATAATGTAGTGTTTGATTACAGAAGGAACACTTATTTGGTGAATCGTTTGATTGTAGTAGGAACGAAGATTTGTAAATATATCATTTTTTGGCAGATTGGCAGAAATATGTTATTTACTGGTAAATATATTTCTAAAAAACAATCACAATGGCACATGGATGTAGGTTAATTCATATTATCTTCTATATAAACTCCCAGAAGTTTCTGCTAAATATAAATTTACATGGGATTTACAATGTTGTGTTCTGTCTTAAACGCCCACAATTAACATGTACCATAGTGGATTTTTCAATCTCATTCTCTTCCTTCCTATGTTTGCCGGTGGCATCTTATAACAAGCTGATTTGAACAACAAGACATTAGTATAATTAAATACACTGCCTTCACTAAACACTTCACCCTCGAAGCTCAGCATTGATTTCGGCTGGAGTTTTTGTTTGTCGAAGGATTTAACCAAGAATCGAAACAGTCGCCAATCTTTACAAAGCTTTTTACCGGACATAGGCAAACGAAAAAATTTTATTGAGCTGCTAAAAGCACTCGTTAGCTAAACAAGATAAACCACAATAAGCTTCGTTTTTTGCTGGACATCAACAAGCCAAAAGACAAATCAGCTTCATTTTTACCAGGCCTTTCGGAAGGATTTGACAGGGGTTCCCCGGTGTTGCTGTATTTACAATGAAGCCTGTACATCTGGTTCTTTTTATTCAGCTTGGCTTCCTGGTACCTGTTCAACTGGCGCAAGACCACTATTAATTTTCCATAAGCCATATTATAATGTGTACATTTGGCCCCACAGCTTCCTCCCAAACTTTCGTTCGGCGAAAATCGTGATATATATGACCGATGAAATTTTTAGCTACAAAGCCTGGACCACCAAAAACTAATTTCCAGGACCAGAAGAAATAAATCAGGACAACACACCATTTTTAATAAGAGCTATATTCGACAAAACGGAAGTGCATAATAGTGGCCTTACGTCAACTGTCGCTATGTTTTAAATTCCGATCTTTCATAGCCTTATTCTGTGATGCTGTTGGGTGCAGCCATAGGGATGGAAGGGATAAGTGACATCTTTGTAACTTTCCGTTCATGCTATAACTAGAAAGAAAGTAGGAGGTACCGGAAGTGGAATGAATTAGGTCAAAGATTCCATATCACATAACGTGACATACAGGCCCTTTGTTAAAACTTGTCTTTTAATCTGGATTTAGACAACACCACAATTCCATATGCACAGTTTAAGGTTTTAATGAAATAGAAAAACACACGGATTTATTTATGCAAAATATTTAGTACACAATCATAAAGGCAAATTATAAAAATGTTTAAATTTTAGACACATTTCAAGATTCAAGACAAAGACAGCATTGCATTGTTCAATCTGCGCATGTCCGACAATCTGCTGATTCCGAGTTCCTTCCTGCAGTATTCAAAGAAATATCCAGTACACTGTTAATCAATAAACAGAAAAAGCATATTGTTTAGAAGTGATCATCGTACAGTATAAAACTCACCGAGGTCGTCAATTTTAGGGAAAATAATATTTGAATTCCACAGATTTGCCTAAAAAGTTTTATGAAATATAAATAAAAAAGATAAAATAAAACACAATCACACTTTAAAGTACTCTGTTAATGGTTTTCTTATACAATTATCGAATGCAATGTTTTTAACCAGTTGGTATTTTCTAATATAATTGTACGGTATAACACAATAACAAAGGAAAACTTCACAACACCAGAAACCTTTGGTAATGGAAATATTCCGCAATGTAAGTAAGCCAAAAACATTGGCTTGTTTTTTGTTAACGGTTTCTTTATACAGTTATGTAATGGAATGTTTTTAACAAGTTGTATTTTTTTTATATAATTGTACGGTTTAACACAATAGCAAACGGCGATCGACAACACCAGAAACCTTTGTTGTATATGTCTTTGTCTTAATGGGAGTCTCGTAATGTTCCATTGAGTGCGGTCCTCTGACGTCAAAACGGTCTAGATTCATGGACTTTTTACTAACGTCACAATGCAAAAATGTGTTTGACGTCATGTAAAAGCTCCACTATCATGAATGTTGTGACGTCAGAGGACCGCTTTGCAAAGATAAAACTACCTCCCTTGCCAACTTCCCGAGACTCCCATTAAGATCTGACATCAACACAGCAATAATGTGAAGTTTTTAAGAAAGAAAATATGCCTCAAACAAGCATATTTGTTTATGAAAGGTGGTCACTGTGGCAGTTGGATTTTCTTGTTTGTTTGATTGGAATTTATATTGTACTGAAGGCCATTTCACTTGTATGAAGACTGACTGTCCACTACAAACTGTTCCTCGCCTAATTACGGTGGAAAACCAAGATGAAACCTCGTAAAAACCACCCCTGCGACTGCAAGCCACATCATATGACTCTCTCACATATCTTAGGGTCGACAGCTGGACTTGATCCTGTGAACGATACATTCGAAAGTGGCTTTAGTAAGCGCACTAGATATCCATCAATCCACAGCCTCAGGCCTGGAGTTTCTGGAGTAGTTATAAGACAGTAAAGAAGGAATTTAAATATACTACTTTACTCGAGGTTGTTCCACTTTTATTTTGATCGTTGTTCAATACATGTAGATCTTTAACTATTAGTCGTTACTAACAGTCCAATTCTCAGAGTTACCTTTTTTCATCCTCTAGTTTTCCACTGAGCTCTAGTTTCTCTTTCTCTACATCAGCTAGACGAGTTTTCAGTATCTTCAGCGATTCATCAGCATCATCTTTAAAACGATCATACTCAACCTTGGTATTGGCCAACTGACTCTCAGCCTGACAACAGCAGAAAAAAAAGACACTTATTAATTTCATCAGCATCATTTTTAAAACAATCATACTCTACCTTCATATTGGCCAACCGACTCTCAGCCTGACAACAGCAGAAAACAAAAGACACCGATTTATTTCATATATTTTGGGGGTCATTTTGTGTTATTTCAACTGGGAATTTGGTCACTTAAAATTGTGTTGTCACCCCAAGAGAACACTGATTCTTTTATATTGAATAATCAGTGATGGGTGTGGACTTCATAAGGTTTTGGAAACAGAACTTCACCTGGCATTGCCAATAATATGAACAGTTTAACCAGGGGTTCGCTTAAAGTTAATCTTAATTGTCATGGCGACCAGTACTGATGGTATTGTGTCACCATGGGGATTTGGATCTATGATTGCTTTGTAGAACTCTACCTAGGGCACACTGTCAAGAAACTTTAGGATCATTTCTCTTCATAAATGGTGTCACCTTATGTAGGTAAGGTTTAACATGGGACGATGTCATTTATGATAAGAAATTGTCTTAAGAAGTTTTATGGAAGTACGCCCTGAGTATGATCATCACAAAACTAAACAATCACATCAACAAGACAACAACAACATCTCATCCAAGTAAAATAAACAGACCACTTTCATTTTCCTCAAATATCAATCAGCATTTGTACCAATATAGAGCATCTATAGAGAGCATAACTTGAATAGAATGAATGCACCGGGAATCTTGTATGTATAATCTAGAGGATTATAATATAGACTCTAGAGTATGTATGTAGAAGTCTCAGGACCTGATAGGACATGTCAGTAGGTCTGATTTATAAGCTGATTAATGAAGACTTTCAACAAATATTGGCACAGTTGGATAATATTATAAGTTAATTATGCACAGATCATTAACACCCAAGGACATTATAAAGTATCACATGTTTAATCTGTACATTGTGTTGCCTGCTTTACAAGATTTGAACATGTGCATACAGGCATCAATGGCGAATTTGGTTGCTTGTTTGATTGGGGTTGAAGGCTGTACTTAAGGTTAGTTTAATCATATCACAGCCTGTCAGTTCTGTGGTTGAAGGAAACCACTCTTGACCTGACTGTCAACAAAGATAGACAGGACAATCATAAGACAAAATACACAAGTAGTGTAATTCCGAAAAATGATAACTTCATTTATTATGCCATCATCAGGAGATAAGACTTAATACAAATACATCACAAACAGTTCAGTTCATTCATGCCCGTGGTTCAGAGAGCCCTAGGGCAACAGGAAGCTCCTTCCAACCACCTGACATCAAAGGAAGGTCAGTTGTACAACTGATTAACCACAGAGCCATGATGCCACTCTAGTCTCTCAGTGTAATAAAAAATAAGGAGAAACAATACGGAGGCACTCCATCATAAAAAAAATATATGGACACATGGTTCATTTATCAATTTTGCATAAATTTTTAATGACCTAAAACTTTTCTTTCTTAGGATTTTTTCCTGATGTTTTTCACTGTTTTAGAAATCTAGCAGAGAGAATATTTGCTGTGCACCCAGTGAAGAGAGCGGATAAGAAGGTTTGCTGCAAAGGAAACAAAAATACTTAACTGATTTAATTTATTATCAGTTGAATATTTAGCGGTCACTTGCTTGGGTTTTGTTTAGATAAAGAGAAACTGACCTCATCTACTTGAGCAGCTGCCCTTGCAACCTCTGACCTCTCTAGGTCACGTTCCCGTAGCAACTGTTCTATGTGTTCCTCCTTCTCCTTTAAAGCTTTCTATTACAAAAAGAAGAAACAAATGTACAAAATAAAATTTAATGAGGCTAACCTGGATTACATGGTCTTAGGTTTTGTTTTAAGAGAATTCTGTGTTACATAAAGCATTAACATCCTGATCTAAATTGAGGTCATCTTTAATAATAAAACAAGAGCAAGCAGGTGCCCTGTCAGAACATTTATCAGTTTCCCTCACATTCGCTGATAGAATATAACAAAATTAGGACGGTATAAAATCATCCACACAAATTGATGTTATTTTTTATGGTATGTTTTAAACTGGTAATGATACATGTTTACATATCAAACTAGCTTTTGTCAGTCAAAAGAGAACATGTTGAGGCGAAAGCTGAATACACAAAATATACAATATTAGATTAAAATAGTATATGAAACTTGGTTAAAGAAACTATTTATTTAGTGGTTAAAAAGCATTTAAATGCTAGGATAGAAACAAAGCAAATCTTTGGTTTATGGCTTTCACGTAAATCCAAAAGTGTAACGGATTGTCCATTTGACACTGTTCCTTGCATAATTATGGTGGAAAACTGAGAGGACACGTTGTAAAAAAAAACCTCCAGAGTACCATCATGTGACTTACTCATATACCTGAGCGTCGACAGACGGACAGACGGACTCAATCCTGTGAACGGTATATTGAACTTCCAACTTATAAATGCCACTTGAAGAAGTCATATGGAACTCGGCTTAGTAAGCACTAACCACTAAGCCACAGCCACATGACAGGAATTTAGTTATTATCATATGAAATTAATCAGACAAATGTTCTGTGAAGAGATGATGTTATTGAGAATGTTTAAAATACTAAATGTGTTAAAATGATAGAAATAGATTCTTCCTGTAAATATAATGTCAGAAAGTGGTGAGGAGATTATCTAAATGTACATATAAAGTCTTTAAAGTTAAATGCCATGGATGATGATTTGTGAATATCAGTACTTTTCTACACAGTATATATATATATATATATGTAATATATTATGATGTCAACTACCAAATATAAATAACTACTGACTGTACCTCCATTGGTTCAGTGTCATTCTGAAGTGAAAATTGTCAAGACTAAATGTGAAGACTTTTTCAATAAGGGAGACCATAAAGAAAAAAAATGTATTTGTTTGTTTGTTTGATTGGGAGTTAACATCATACTCAGTATTTCAGTTATATGACGATGGATTGTCCACCTCTTTAGTCCTATCACACCTTACCAGGAGATTTATAACCTCACAACAACCAAACAAACAAACAAACTGGAGCCACTTATTTTACTCGAAAGTATACGTAACGGTTGACTGGTGGACTCAATCCTTATTTTTCACTTGTAAAATTGCTTTCCTTACAAAAGGATGAGGGAAATCATTATAACTACCACTGACAATACACACAATGACAGCATAAACTGTTCAAGAAAAGCAGAGAAAGCAAAACTTGGTACAGCTGGGTAAAAGTGTGAAAATTTACTATGTGAAATGATGCATTCTTTTTATCACCGAGAGCAAAGGAGCATCTTAAGCTCACTGCTGAAGGGCATTTTAACTTCTTGATAGGTCATAGAAGATGTGACATTACAACAAAGTATTTTTTTTTTAATTTTCTTAAGTCATTTTTTTTTTACATGTATAGGGAGGATTTCCCCTTGAGTTCCACATCCTGACTGTGTTATGTCATTGACAGTTTGTTTGCCTACCAATCCACATCATTCTTACATAATTTCAGTGTGATTGCTGAATTGGACAGAAGGTTTGTTTGTTTGATTGGTGTTAAATGTCATAATCAAGCGTATTTGATTTTGTGATGACAGATTGTCCAGTTCACAGAGTTTTGGTGGGAAACCAGGAGAAAACCGTTTATAAATTGAGGCACGGTAAAGGGAGATAATTCTGACTAACCTGTAAAGCTGAGGTAGTGGCAGATAGGTTCAGAGAGCTGGGCCGACCTCCTTGAGCAGCTTTCGCCTGTTATTAAAATGTAACAAGAGTAAAGTGAGTTATTGGTGAGTTCATATGAAACAATTTTTTGAGAAACATGAAATATGATGTTCAAATAAGACACAATGACAAAAGAAGCAAGTGAATGATGCATTTTAATTTTATTCAATTCCACAGCTAACTTTAAGATTGTTACAGTGAACCACGTCTTAATAGTTTTGCTTTTCTAAGAAATGACTGTTACATTCAAAATCTCTTTGGTCATTTGGTAAATGAAAAAAAAAAACAACAACACTTGAACAAGGTTTCATGTGGTGAGGCTAGATTAGCTCAAGTGTACAAAGGGTTGTTTAGTTGTTTGAATCGCTTGCTTGGTTTTGCAAATAACTACAACAAAAAAAAATTTTAAAAATATTTTAAAAATAACTCAAAAACTTTTTTAAACATGCAGTTAAATCTTTGTAACTTTAAAAATGAAGGCTAACAGGAGCAATTTGATCAAATTAAGTGCACTGACTACAAAGCCTGCATAACTACTAAAACTAAATATGACAATCCATCATAAAATCGACTATGAAGTTCTCTTATGCTCTACATATTAATCATTACAGATAGCTACTACTGTATAAACCATAGATGGTTGTTTTCACTCATGCTTTGTAAACACTAGGTGTAATATAAACTATATACAGGCTGCCTGGTACCATAAATAATAAATCAATCCCAACCATAAATCGATCCCAACAGCCATATAACCAAAATATAGATTGCCATACATAAATAACTCATGCTCCTTCGAACAGAAAAGAAATAACTCAGAACAAAATTATTTAACTTTAAAATGGTCACACTCTTCTATCCCAAACTTAAGAAAACAAGGACAAATATTTTGCTATTCTTTTGTTCTATAAAAATATACTTCAACTCTGAATATACATATCTTTCAAATGAAATATTTCCAATTACTTTTAATTTAAAATTTGTTGCTAGCAGAACAGTACAGTAATAGCTATTTTCCAATCCCCAAAACTGTAATTGTTCTGATGTTTTCTATTTCTACATGAAGTAGTCTATCTCTACACTTGAAATTATCTATTTATGGCGGGTCAAATAACTAAACTACTGCTGCACTCATGGTTTGTGAAAAAGCTCTACATTGGAGAAAGCTTAAAGATTACAACCAATAAGGACATCAAATCTAACTTCTAACTATAAACAGTCAATATAAAGGGGCAGTGATAAGAAGTCTTAATATTACTAGTAACTGTACCTTTTATTGTCCGTTAGTGGGTCCTTTTACTAACTATAGTTACATTTATACAAAACACCAAGACTTCAGTTTGGCACACTATCGTTTGGCTAATAGGAGATGTTGAAAACATTAATCGAACTAAGAATTATTGTGTTCAGGTCACACAAAACTTTTTCACATTTCGCACCAAGCTCTAAAACATTTCAATATTTTGCACAACATTGTCCCTTATTTTAGCAAGGTTCAAAGTTTTTTTTAACATGGTTCTTTTAACATTTGTTGAGCAGTGTAGTATTTACTGAGTTGATATTTCTCCATTCCAGAAAAGCTACAGATGGCCTCTTAATCCACTGAGTCTTATATTAATATTTATTAGTAATAGCTTGGTGGACATTTCCTCTCACAGCCTGGGATCATTTTAACATTTATCAAAGGGTCCAAATATCAAGGGGATTGAACTACAGATGCTGGATAAGTTAAAAACAGTCTGATAGATACATAAAACTAAAACAAGTTAGAATCAATTTAAAATGTTAACAATGGAGATAACTTGATGTATGAAATCAGTTCATATCAACAAGTCTTTTCCTAACACCCCTTAACTAGGACTGTCCTGATGTCAGGGGCGCCCTTACAAAATCATTTTCTCAATAGTTCAAGGGTCACAATAATTATTAGTATTTGTACATGTATGTTTGATGCCACAAAAAGTTAATTCATTCCTTCAACAGGGTGCTTTAGCTGCTAGCCTAATAGGTAAAGAAAAGCGCCTTCCAATGACAGTAGTGAAACACAAGATGCACATTGTGAAAGTGTATGTACATGTAGATATCTTAACTACAGTAGTGGACATACAAACCATTTTAACATGATTTAATATCTGTACAGAAACTTCCGGGAAAATTTGAAAGTCTTTTTCAATATTTATGACAAGGATTTTAAAAAGGATCTCTTTCTGACAAATATAAAACCGTTTTCTGAATCAGAATGGTCTAGGTGGCTGGTATTTACTGCTGTTGATCCAGTGCCTTACTATGTTTTGTTTGTTTGTTTGATTGGTGTTTAACGTCGTACTCAAGGGTATTTCAGTTATATGACGACGGACAAAAATACAGAACATCACAAACGTTTGACTCCTGTACAGGTCTCAGTCTGCAGTATTGTCTTAACTAGAATCTGTTCAAACTAAGTGTTATCCAGGATTAACCAAACTACTGCCTTCCTGACCATCTTAAACTAAACCTACACAAATAAAAGCTAGAAACTTATTTCTTTTAATAAATGAGAAAAGATGTCACTGTAAAGAACATTAATTAAACAAAACAAACTGATAATAAAAAATGACTTTAAAAATAAATAAATGCAGCAGTAATCAGAAGTCTACTTAAAAACTGTAAAAAAACAGCCATCATGCATACATGTACTATGCTGAACAAAACATAAACAAAACACAAACCCAAACAAAACAGAGAACATATTGAAGGAGTTACATGTAAGTAGATAAGATTTTTGCAGTAAAGAATTTTCAAAGAGTCCAATTTAATAAAATAAAATAAAAATGTTTCCACCAAAAAAACAACAAAATCTTTATGAATTAAGCTGAGACAACAAACCCCTTGTAAAAGTATATTTGATTATACAAGTAAAATTAAAACAAAAAGGGGCATAATTCTGTATTTGAATAAGTCATTACATGTAATTTACCTCAATAAAACAAATTTAATTCTTTCTTTGGAAGATCCAGAGTTATGCCCCTTGAAAGGAGAATTTTTTTTAATGTATGGAGAAAGCTTAAAAAAAGGTACAATTTAACATGCGGCTTACTATCTCAGATCACTCAGATGATGAAATTAAAAACTATTTTCAAAAACGAATTTAAGGCTGCAAAATTTATTGTAATAAAAATTTATTATTATTTAAAAATAATGACTTTGCATTCCTTAAAAGCTCCATTAAAGACTAACACACAGAAATAGATATGACTTTAATGTTAGAGACTTGCCTTTCACTTGCATTTCACAGCCAAAGAAACCAGCATATAACACAACGGTGGTGGATGGTAGACAGATGTTAATACATTGATCAATTATGTTGGTGTTTGATGCCACTTTCAACAGATGACAATGATTGACTGGCGTGGACACAATATTCAGCATTGATTTATCAAAAGTCTATAAGGATTGATTGATTAATACCTTGGTCAGTTTTATTCTGTTGATGTCTTTCGAAACTCTAGATTGTTAATTATAATACAATATTTTTTAACTTTTTGAAAACATTTTTACTCCAAAAAAATCAATAACATAAGTAACTTTTGCATGACCAAAAGATGACGGTTAACAAGATCTATATTTAAGTATTATGTCTTAAAAACTGTGCAACTATTAATTTCCAAGTGAAAAGCAAGTCCATGTTTTAGTTACACAAAAATTAATATACACATAAAATATACTATGATAATGGTACATTCACATGTAGTGTGAACAATAACATGATGAAGCATGAATATTTACAAGGGGCGTGAGAACTGTGAGAATTCACACAAAGCATTAACATTCACTTTTGCGTGAACATTAACATGATAAAGCATAAACACTTATATGGGGCGTGAGAATTCACATAAAGCATAATCATTAACATGTTGTGTGAACATTAACATGATAAAGCATGAACAATTATATGGGGCGTGAGAATTCACACAAAGCATAAACATTCACTTTGGCGTGAACATTAACATGTTGTGTGAAGATTAACATGATAAAGCATGAACACTTATATGGGGCGTGAGAATTCACACAAAGCATAAACATTAACATGATAAAGCATGAACACTTATATGGGGGGTCATTACAATTCACACAATGAAGTACAACATTCACATGCATAGTAAGTATTCAGGTGATGGGGGGAGAACATTAACATAATGAAGCTTGAACATTTATATGGGGATGCAGTGGCTTATCCAGAAATTGTCATTTTGCTTCACTTTTCAAATAACTTGGTGTCCACTTTTGACAGTTTTCCTATCTCCTGCATGTTAAAAATTCTTAACACAGGGTGTCCAAATGAGGCAATTGTTCACTTCATGGCGTCTATTTGAATGGGTGGATGGGTGTCTGCCTAAGCCCTTGATGGGGCGTTATAACAATTCCCACAATGAAGTACAACATTCACATGGATAGTGAATATTCAGGTGATGGGGGGAGAACATTGAGATGATGGGGCATGACATTCACATGATGGGGCATTGACATTCACATGGTGGGACATTGACATTCACATGATGGGGCATTGCCATTCGCATGATAGGCATTGACATTCACATGATGGGACATTGACACTCACATGATGGGGCAATGACATTCACATGATGGGGCATTGACATTCACATGATGGAGTTTAAACATTTACATGATGAAGCCAGGAATGCAAACATTTGCATGTTGAAGCATAAAGATTCATATGATAGAGTGTGAACATTTCCTTGAAAACAGGTGTGTGTATGTCAGACAGAAACGTGAATGTTTAATGGGACAGTGGAAATAGCTCACTATTGTGAATACTAGAACAGTGATATGCTGTGCTTATACAATAGGGGGATTCAGAATAGCAAGTAGTTTAAATCTGTGGATAAACACAGGAGATACATCAAAGCAGTCAGACATTTATTGCAATAACAAAATGTAATAGAGTAAGTTCATGATGGAATAGATCAAATGTTGAGATGTGTTTGAATAACCATGGTTTGTAGGTAATTGAAATGCATGTTACATGTAAGGCACATTAACCATTTACACAATGAGAAATTCTAAGAGATTGCAAAGGACAGTCACGAATGATGAAAATGTCCTGGAAATCTACATGTGTATGTTAAGCGTCCTCCTCATTATGTTTAACAGGGCCAGTAGGTCAATAGTTACATCAAACCTTCAGACTACATGTATTATTCTTATTGCAGTAAGAAACAAGAGAAACCTTTCACATTTAGTTAAGTCTTATTGATTGATTGGAAGTTTGGTATTTTTATTTCATGCTCAAAACTATTTCGCTTGATTTACAGCCTTGTATACCAAGAGTGATTTGCTATGTGAGACAATTAATTTTCCTTCAGCGGTATGTTCCATACAAACTGCCAGAAGGCTTGTTTGAAGGCAAAATGACAACATAATATTTGTAACTGAGCGTAATTTAAAGATGGTGTTTAAGTTGTCATACATGTAAAAAAAAGTTGTCACTATACCTAAAAAAACATAATTTCAATCTTCTAAATGATGTTTTCAGACTTGTTGACTAGTGAGACAGACACACAGCCAGATGGACGGACTGACTGATCAACAGCAAGGGGTAGACATATAGCCTTTGTCATTGTAATGATCAGTATTACATGATGCTGTCCAATGTTTGGTGTCCAGTGTACTCTACATGTCAGCATTGTGTTAGGATGAAATCTATCAGGTTCGTTTTAATAAACAAAATTTGTGATACACAAGCTTTTGCAGATATTAAAAGCATTAAAGCATTATTTCAATTAGGAAATACATCAAAAATCTATAAATGAAAATGAAAATAAGTATGTTTTAATTGATCTGGCAAGCAACATAAATAAATGAATAAATAAGAGTACATATGACTACAGAATATCCAAAAGCTTATTCCTGCAGATTGGGGGAATTGATTGAACAATATATGAGAAGGGTCTTCGATAAAGTGACACCAAGCTTGTCTTAAGATGAGAGTCCACAAAGAAGGAAAAGAACTGGATCATTTAAATGTAAAATTATGGAAAACACAAACCAAAATTAGTGGCATCCCATGGAGCCAAGTGTGGTACTGTATAGTACATTTGTTACAATCCTGTTTCTGGCCACAATAAATATCAGCTGTACAACAACAGGGTGCATATCATATCAATACTTGATGAGTTTGTACATTAACAAAACAGAGTTTAAAGGTCTCTCAATCTGTCCATACATGGACATCAGACATAAAAGGGGAGGATTTGAAGATGGCCTGTAGAAGTAAGCCATTATGACCACTGCCGATAATTAACAACACACAAAAGGTCAAGATTATGTAAGACAAATACAGGCTGTCATAATAAATTAGAAACATATAAGCTGATATTATGAGACAGTGTGTACATTCCCCTTGTATACATGAGGTAAGGTATTAAAGGTTGAAAGTCAGCATTGAATAATTATAATGTGTTATTTATGCCATAAATAAATAATGTATGATCAGTTAAAAGTGTTGATATAACTTATATATTGCATGAGTGGAAATGAACACTACACAAAGCCAGGAGATGAGCAGTAGTTATACAGAGTAACAGGGAATCCTACATAAATTACACTGGAGCCGGCCTTCAAGTCATAGTGAAAAATTTTGCAATTAAATTAGACGACATTTACAAGGTAGCAGTCAGATGTTCAACTGATAACAAAAAAATTTAAATGGGTAAACATCAATTGATACTGAAGTTATGTTTAAGAAATGGCCTAAATTTATCATCATCACCTGTTGTCAGATGTACACAAATTTGAGAAAACAAAAAATTGAAATATTTTACACAAAAATATTCAATTTAAATAAGAAATTTTCATCTTAGTCCTTAAATCTATAATCTGCAGTCCATCTTAGTGTTTTCAAAGTATTTAAAATAGACAATAATTTACCATTTTTGTGACTAGGTGCATTGCTTTGAGGAGTAGATATGATTTTTTTTTATATATTTTTTTTTTTATATTTATGATAAATGGTAATTGATTTAAACATTTTTTAAATTTAATAATTAAATTCCCTTTTATCTGTAGATAAAATTTGTAAACAAATCTAAATAAATTAACTGAGATAGATTGTAAAAATAATTTTGAAATCGAAAAGCACAAGAACCTACTGACTGCTTGCCTCATATTGCCATTATTCTTCTTTTTTTTCTTCTTTTCGAAACAGTAAAAGAAGTCGTACTAACAAATCATACACACATGTAATTTGACAAGGAATCTGAGAATGAGTAAGCTGCATGTACATATACCTGATTGCTGAGGCTGCCAACGCCCAATCTTACCCGGCTCCGAGACACACTCGAGGCTGAGGAGCTTATCGAACTGATTGATTCTTGACTCCCGCTTCTCTCCCTTGATGCACGTAGCCCTGCACTAGAGGATCCTGGTAAACGGCTGCTTTTCGGGGTAGTCATTCCCAGAGAGGTAGCGGGAAGCTTGGCAACTTTATGAACAGGAGCAAATAACCCATACATTGCCTTGCACGTAAAATATCTGCAAATACAAAGATTTTAGTTGTCAAACATTGTTTTAATGTTTTGAACTTTTGTATCAAGCTGATGTTTCTTGTTTCCAAAAAGGTTTGTTTGTTTGTTTGATTGGTGTTTAACATCATACTCAAGAGTATTTCACTTCTATGACGACAGACACAAATACAGAACATCACGAACAAATCTGCTTCCTGTTACCCTTTAGCTCTGCGAAAACGAGGGCAACAGAAAGCAACCTCTTTTCTCGCCTCTTATGATCAACCGAGGAAGCCGAGGGAGTATGTTGCAGGGCCATGGCCCACCTGCTCCCTCACGGGGTTTCCAAAAAGGAGACAATCGGGGCTTTTACATTTAAAATTTAGATTCTGGCCAAACACTCAAAATTGAGTTCAAATGAAAAAACAATAACAATCAATCCAGCATACTGTAAGAATTTGTGTACAGGAATAAAAAAAAATATACATTTTTTTTTAACACAGTTAGTTGATTTGAATTTTTTTCAAGGGAAGTCTACCTGTAAAGGTGATACAAAATATAGTTCCTACTACAGTGATAAGGTTACCTTTTACCGGCAACAGCGCCATCATTTTTACCCAAAGGGTCATCTAATTCTACACCTGCCCATATGCCCTTAGCAAAGTCTGTCTCTCCAATATATCTGAGGAAACCCGGTTTAGTGCCGCTGACTAGAACTCTGTCACCAGTTTTAAAGTTGTGTTTGACGTCACTCAAGTGGGAGGAGGATGGAGGAGGAGAAGGTTTGTTTATACTCGATGTCGACCCTGAGGAAGTTCTGCTAACTGCCAAAGATCCAAATTTAGGTGTAACTGATCTGGGTGCTAAACTGTTCATTGGGGGAGTTTTTGTCCCATTTGTATGTCCCTCCGCTTTGCTGGCAGCCATCGGATTTGTTATTGCACCTTCTGTTCGAGACAGTTTAGATATGCGTGCAAAGACCCCCCGCTTCGGCTCACATTGAAAGTATCTAACTCCTGACACGGAGCCGTCATTTTTACCAGAGGGTTCATCCAGGACAACCCCTGCCCACTCCCCAGGGGCAAACTGTGTTTCTCCCAGGAAGGCAATAAAGCCTGGTTTGGTCCCTCCAACCCATACTCTATCACCGATAATAAAATCATCAACAGGAGGTGCTCTGGGCTGAGGTTCAGGACCTGCAATAGAAGACACACAATTCAAAATAAAATAGATTACACATAATAAAGCCTATTGTTTAATTTGGTTTTCGTTTGAGAGCAATTATACACTGCACAAATAATTGGTAAAAACAAGTAAATGTTTGAATGCAAGAAGTTTTTTAACAAGGCTAATATACCATTATTTATGACAGATGTATACCAAAACAAAATTAAAACAAGTTTGGAATTTAAGGTTACCAGTTTGTCAATAAAAATACCTGAAAAGCTGGTGATAAATGGTTAAAATCAATTATAAGACTAGTATAAGAAATAAGACATTCATTAAACTTGATTCAATAATGTCAGAAAGTTTAAAAGGGAAAATTGGAAACCGTAACAAATTCAGAAACTGGGCCAAACTGCTCACTTCACCCATAAACAAAACAAAACACAAAAAACATCATGGAAGTAAACACAGGTGTCATATTATATCTTCAATCATCAAAGATATAATTTAACTTACAAATACCCACCTTGATATAAAAAGCTGACATTTATAATTATCTATGAGATTACATAAAATGTATTACAAGTAAATTGTATAAAGGTATGGTATTTTGTTAAGTCAGATTTAAATACCTATTACAGATAGCATTACACATGTACATGTAAAATATACATTAATATAAATATATATAATAAATATTTTAAGAATATGTTTGCACTTTTCATTATGCAAAAGGTTTGTCAAAGTTAAAATATTCATTAACTTATTTCATATAAATTTGTCCAATTTATCATACTGGATTATAAAAGTATTTTGATGAATTTAATTTCACAGAAAAAATAAGTTAGATTTTGTATAAGTTTAAGAACCCACTGGTTAATACAAGTTATGTGAGAATCCATTACCATCAGTGTATAGTACATGTAAAGAATGTATCTGTACACAATCCTTCTAATGACTCCACCATACATCAATTAATGTTGATATGATATTTATATATTATATATACATGTATATATATAACACTTCATAATTTATTGAATACAAAGAACCACCATCTCCCCAACACCTCCTACCTACATCATGTAAAATGTTTATATTTATGCACAAATGTATCTAAATGTGTCCTGTGCCTAAAATGCTTATATAGTATTTTATATACAATACATGTAAACTTGTGTTTTGTTTTCTTAACACTACACAAAGGCCTGGTGTTAGCCCTTCACCAAACTACTATGAACCCCTGGGCTGGAAACAAGGGTCAGTGATCACAGAGTACCAATCAAACTGTGAGGGATCCTCTATATCTAAGTTTAGTGATTTCTATACTAATTAAGAATGAATGATCAAATGTATTACCCATTTTGTAGATAACAGAGCAAACTTTTTTTCTCGTTTTCAAACCCTGAAGCCCTTTCACAAGGTATTCTATGAGATCATAACTTTGTACAACAAATTAACATGTTTAGCTAATGTGAGAAATCTATCTATTTCAGTGGTATGAAATTTGGTTAACACTGATAATACCATCTGCGCCCATACTAATGTCTCAGAGAATATCTTTTTTCTACCTACAGAGTCCATCCCTCAACCTATGAGTCTAAACATTCTACTTCACAGGCCATATAATAATAAGACTTAATACCATAGAAAAGACAAGATACTTTAAGTTTTATTTCAAAGCTTTGGGTTTGTTTTTTTGCTTGTAAATTAATAGGTTTCTGGAAAATACTACAGGTAACAATTTAACATATGGCAAGCATACAAAATGGCTATCACCCGTCTTTCCAATTATCAACAAAGTTGAAAGCAATATTTTTGGTCGCGTTCGGTGGTGAAGTTGTCTTTTAATGGCTATGGTGTCTTAGAAATAGTCTATTCCTCGTAATATTTTCTATAATTATTTTATGGCCAAAATGTGAGTAGTATAGCTATGATGTATGTATAATGAGACTACAACCAACTATATAACTAAACCAGATAAAAGTAACTCTGAACATTGAGGTCACCAGGGTCATTGAGGTCACCAGGGTCATTGGTTTTCAGCGTTCTCACCATATTTCATTAATTAAAATTTCAATAGTCTGTGCTGTTTGGAAAACTGACAGGAAACCAAACAAAACAGCTCAGTCTACATCACCTCTTTAAAGTCACCTGTCTTGTCCATATCATAACTTGAAAGTTGGTCTCCAAAACCAATTTTTGGTTAAAAAAAAAACGGATCATGAATATCAACATAGTCTATGTAAACATCATGGGTTAACCAAGTCACATGTTTAAAACTGCTAACTTCACAATAGCTACAAACATCAACTTTAGACATGGTGATCCCGCATTGCTAGAGTTACTTTCATTTTGTCATAAAAAAAAATTGGGGATAAAACATTAACTGTCAACAACATGCAACCTGAACTATTTGGAAGAAAAATATGAATGTTTTTGTTTCTCACTCATTCAAATGAGCAAATTTAGGAATTTATCTCTTCTTTTTCATTAGCCGAAAAGAAAAATTAGGAGTATAACAGCATATAGTCTGAAATATATTAGAGACACATCAGCTGGTATTTAATAAACAAATATGCTTGATTAACATAAAAAATGTATGCTTTTTCTTCCCAAAACAGTGACAGGTGAAAACAATGTAACTAGAGAACTAAAGAACCCAATGTTGATGAAGTTGGCACCTGTGGATAATCTGCTGTAGGAGACAGATGAAGGCCCTGAGGAGAAATGAAACAGTAAAGATACAACATGCCACACATATTAAATATATTAAATTAAAACTGTTAAATAGTACATTAATGTGTTGAAAAAAAGTAGTAAATGTATCAGTGCCCAAAAAAATTTTAATGGAAAGCTAAGAGCCTAGACATAACAGTGATTTATTTGTTTTTCCTATAAATATTCAGTAATGTAAGAAGAATGGCAATTTGTTGCTGCATGTAGCAAAACAGGAATAAGTTCTTATCTAAAAAAACAAACCTTAAATCAGGCTTTGACAATGATGTAATGACATTGATGTTGAATGAGGAAATGACATAAACAATGAAACGTATGGGGTAAAAAGGCCATCCCATTGCATAAAAATATAATCCCAGTTGAATAATTATTAACAAATCACGTTATCTTTCAATGCAATGACACACTGCAGCCTCATCTTTAAATCGATTTGTTTCCTTGTTTGGTTGGGTTATATGGGTGCTTAAAGATATATCATTCAGACAGGTACATGATGACCTGCCAGCTCAATGGCTGAATGAAGTTATCTTCACTGGCAACAAGCAGTAACAGTATACATGTACAAGACAATAATAGGTCTCAACATAGGATGCAATGGGAGAGGCTACAATGAGTTATTTACATGTAGCTCATTATCTCAGTCAGTCCCCAAGGCATAATATGCTACTTCCTTCTGTTTGCCTCTAAGAAGGATAGTTTGATTGGTGTTTAACGTTGTTCTCAAGGGTATTTCACTTAAATGACAACAGATTTTCCACTTCACACTGTTCCATGCCTAATTATAATGGAAAAAATGATACAGGATTCTAGACAACGTCTTGAAACTGTTTTTCAATATAGGAAAACTACATATTATTAAATGTGTCAATGAAGTAAATTGAACAATGACCATGGATAAAACAAATCTATTATGATTGAGCAAATGATGTGATGAAATTATGCATTTAGTAATAGGAAAGTAAACGTTATGTTAAGGAGATAGAAATGTAAACTACATTATTTACTTAATTTACTAGTATTTTTAAATTTTTACAGGAATTCTATACAGCATTATTCTACTGATAAATACCTACAGTGTAGAAGTTATGAAGTCTAATGAATAAAGTCATGGTTATTTATGAGAGAAACATATCATTTATAATAGAAAGCCATAAATATGCTAAAAAAACCAGGAGAGCCTCATTGTACATGCTACATGTAGAAGATAATGCTTTCTTGCGAATTGGTTATTTTCAAACTTAAAAGAATCATTCAAACATTTCAAGAAGCAGCACTTAACACACTCTGCTGTTGTTTTAAACTTTCTTTTGCTTATTTATTTCTCAAATTAAATCGCGTGTATATCTATATATAAATATATGCGTGCGTGCGTGTATAGAAACACAGATGTATTTACTGTTTTGACATTCCATCAGCATACATGTTCACACTGGTTAAAACTGTACCAAGAATACATGTAACTTAATGCTCAAGGCAAACTAAAAACATAACACAGCTGTCTGCAATTGCTAAAGATTTTTCCTCCTGACAGCTATATGCAAACATTTAAAATCTCAGAGCAGGTACATGCATATATGTAGGTGCAGGCCTGGCTGTAATCTTTTTTTAGCATAACCTTCAAATCGGTTTTCTTAAATTTTGTGAGGTAAAATAAGTTAGTTGCTTGTGACATAAATAAATTACAAAAAACTTATTTTATTTTCTTTTAAGGCAACTGTTGAATTCTGATATCACTTTACTTAGTTTTGTGTTCACAACATAAATGTCTTGATCAAAGATCATTTATATGAGTCCTCCTTGAGCTAGGTGATTTTCCAGGGTATATCCACAATCAAAGACACCAGATGGTGTGCGTGCCTAATTTTTACCAGCTTTCAAAGTGATTTGTTTCTTTGATTGTGGTTTATGACTGTGTGTCAGCCCAATGGGCAAAAGAAATCACACTAGCAACTTGCAACAAACCAACCCAAGGCAAGATTTCACAGTGTTGCCTCTTCACTATAATGGCAAGAGGAAGCTCCCTCACAGCCGCCTGCCCTTCACAGTGGTGAAGTCAGCAGAATAATGAGAATATTGATCACTGATGTGTACATGTATGTAACAAGCTCTGTACATCTTGTGATCTATGAGCTTTCACATGATTCACTCCACTTCTGGCTACAATCCACTTTTCTCTAATCGTAATATTACTTGAGAAACTAAAACAGTTGAACTGCTCTGCCCAAAGCAGAGATCAGCACAAAAACAAACCCAAATACAATTTAGAAAGAGTGTCATTCAAAATGTAAACAGAGTTCCAAGGGTATAACTGCATGGCATGAACACAGGGCCTCAGTACCATAGCTGTCTTATACATGTATGTATATAGAAAAGAAGAGCTATCTTTCCCATGATAAATTTGACTGAAACTGGGTGTCTCAAATGGCTTCCTGTACTTCTCAAATATACCGAGACCCCTCTGGCTAATACTACGCACAAATGATTCAATATTTCCTTTCTCAAAGCATAACGCATACCTTTAATTGGAGTTGCACCTTGACTTCTTTGCGAATCAGATCATAGGGCACAAAGTTACGTTATAGCTTTAGTACAGTTTAGTAATTCAGTGCTCAGTTAATGGTTAAAAAGTTTGTTAATTTGCATAAACGCATTATTCAAACTTTTAAAACTGCAAATATATAAGTAGCTTAAATGACATTTAAACGGTTATATATTTGTGGTGAGCATGCATATTTTAAAACAAGTACAGTACATTGCAACACAATCACACATTTGTGGCATGCATATAACATACAACAGTAACACTGTTGAGAGAGTAGAAATAATTACATGCTCTGGATGCAAGCAAATGCAGACTATTTTAATAGTGATACATGTTTGTAGTAACAAAAAGAACATTTCCGGTGCAGATGACTTAAAATAGTGTTGCTTATAGGTTAGATATGAGAGCATTTTTCCTTTTTAATTATTGAATAATCTTAATCTTTTCACATGGCCAGATCAATAATATTTAGCGTTTTTTGTGTTAAATTGAATGTACTGTAACATATATTTAAATTAAAGAATAGAAATATCAAATAAACACTTCAGAGGTCAAATCCCTTTCTCATTTTCATATTTATATTAAGTTTTGAACTTTTAAAGTAAATGTTTCACCTGAAATTATTGCCTTTCTGACTGGGCAAAGCATGATATGGAGCCCCACTCTGGAGGATGTGTCAGTGTCACAGAGATTCAATTAACTCCTTATTAAGTTTACAGTGATCTGTTATCAATTACTGTTAATGTCAATTGATTACTAGATGTTGAAATGAATCAAAGGTGTCTACAATTACATGTTATAGAGTAGGAGAAAAGAAGTATATTACTCATTACATACATGTAAGCTACACAAATAACTGCGAATACCCAACTGGATTGATCAACCCCCAAAATTAACCTACAACATAACAAATCCAGTACACCCACCCTATTACATATTTTCCTCCTTAATTTAAATGTAAATTATATTTTTTTAATTACATTTATGTAATAATACACCGTGAGTTTTCATTTGAATTTATGATCAGAACCAGAAGAGTATTTACAGTAGCTATTTAAAATAGAAGACACAAATAGTATTATTATTATTATGTGAGACAACAGCAGGCCAGTGGTCCTTTGACTCCTGAGGCTGGTTGTTATTTTGTTACCTGGTAACCTATTTGACATTTCCTCCGCATAATGGTCAGCGGGACAAGTAGCTATCCCTGCTGACCTAGCACTTTTCGCTATTGCACCTTTAAACAAAGAATTACAGGACACTTCTAACATACAGAAACAAAATAAGTAAATTATTAATACAGGACTAAAACATAAGGTGTTCAACGAAGGAGAGACAATAAAATATTTAAAAACAAACATTCAATTAATAAAAAAGGTTGAACATTCTCTCTCAAACATATTTACTGAAAAATTCATAATCAGGCAATGATGCATTAGTATCTTTATATTAGGAACAATTTTATTAAGCACAAACCAGAAAATTTTAAAGATTTAATAACCGAACAATATAACGAATTCAAAACAAAATGGGAGCTTCGGTTATATTCCTTCGAAGTTTTTGTTTCACAATTGTTTATGTTCTACAAATATGATCAGTCAAAACATTCAATAACAGTCCTTGTGATGGATTATTTTTGGGGCCTTTCAAAATATTAGAAAATTTGCCAGTGGTTCTTTTTTTTTTCCCCCCTGGGTGGACATCTATGGAGTATCATGTCTGTTACTTGAACAAATTGTAATTTGTTCCCTGACTTCTGGATCAAAAAGTTATTAAGACGTGTTTGAGTGTGCAAACCCATTGCTGTGCAACAGTAGAAGAAAGTTTATGGCTCAGTCCCTGTATGAAAAGTAATTTGCGACAATTACACATGTGTAACCTTGGCTTAAATGCGCCTTCAAAATGTGACATTTAACAACATGAATTGCATTTCAAATAACTTGGGAAATAAGTAAATTAATGTAAAAACAAGAATGAAATGAAAAAATCCATTACGATTACAAACACATGATTTTTACGCAAAATTTACAGTCTATTCAGAAATGCCTGGTAATGACACATGAAAGTATCAAGGATGAACTCTGAAATTAATATTTAGTTCACACATGACAGTTGCATGAAAGTGGAACTTTGAACGCAAATTATTTTGGATAGTGAAGTTGTTTTAATGTCTGTAAATGACTGGTATTTAATGATAGCATCATATTGGTGGAGGTGTTTTAATGTCTGTAAATGACTGGTATTTAATGATAGCATCATATTGGTGAAGGTGTTTTAATGTCTGTAAATGACTGGTATTTAATGATAGCATCATATTGGTGAAGGTGTTTTAATGTCTGTAAAT
>JARFOD010019648.1:0-11038 GCA_031763545.1 Mopalia muscosa
ACTAAGAAAGTGTTATTCCAAAATAACGAAAATACTGTTAATCTTCACTTTCTAAAAGACACAAAAATTATTCAGTATAGATATATAGTATAGACAGTATAGATAGTATTGACAGGTACTTGGCTTTACATGACAGATAGTGAGTCGGTTTTTATTAAAAATATATGTATAAAAGGTTTGAATAATCAATCTTAGAAATAAACCAATTTGGTTAATTATTGCGAATTGTATAAATATCCACAGAACAATTTAGGGTATTTTGGTGGATGATTTCTCCGATTGCAATAACTAACACCAAGTTAGTCAGGCTATTTTGCCAAATCGCCCTTAAACTAAAGAAAAAAAAACAAGTTGCCTCCGGTTTTCGAAATTTTGTTTCGAACTACTTTTTTTTATTTTTGGCCCGTAAAACTTTAGGAAGACGTATAAAAATACAAAATAGATCTTTCTACAAACATTTTTTTAAACATAAACTTTAACTTTAAATTTTTCTGCAATAAATGTTAAGTCTGTGGTGAAACGCTGTGAAAAAACAACCAGCTTTCTAATCTATGTAAACGTGCCACAATTGTCTAAAATAAGGATTTAAAGACTCAATACTATGCTGACTGGAGAACTTAATTAAAGGCTAAAATTGAACTATTTGTAATTGGCAGTTCGAAATACCTTTTAACCATAAAGTTTGATTTGAAAAGGAATTAAAATATTTATGTTTGTTTTAAGGACAATGGGTCTGGTAATATCTTAAGCAAACCATGAAAAACTGTTATAAAGAAATGCTGGGGACGAATTACTTAGCGTAAATAAGCCGCCAAAGATATCAATAGCAGTAGTAGGCACATTATATATGACAACAAGCAACGCCTCTCTCACAAAAACCCACGATAGAATACACCAGAATGAAAAATCTAAAGGACCTACTGGTCAAGGCGTAACTACCGTCTGTGTCAGACATGGTAAAACACAGACATATTTATTGGCTAATCTCTATATCTCATAAATACTATTTTTAGGTGGATTAATTCCTAAACCATGCCGAATATCTTGATCGCTACATTTTTAAACGCCGGTCATTTTACGGACGTATTATGTTATGGGGTTATCCGTCCGTCCGTAAACTTTTTGGTTTCCGGACGTTAACTTGAAAACCGCTTATTGAATTCGAGTTCATTTGAAAATTTCTTGTGGAATTCAAATCAAATTTAGTATGAGTGTTCCATGTGACTAGGTATCACTTGGGATTGATTTTCGTGTGCATTGACATAAATCTGTATCTTTACCTAAGAACTTCTGTGTAATTCGAATCAAACTTTATACGATTGTTCAATGTGACAAGACATGGCTTGGGATTAGTTTTGATGTCGAACGACTGGTATATTAATTTGAAAACTTCTTGTGCAATTCAAATCAAACTTAGTATAAGTGTTTTGTGCGACAAGACGTCACTTGGGATTTATTTTGAGATGTGTTGACTTACAGGTGGCGCCACCTGGTGCCACAGTCTAAATTGGGTTTCAGTTGTTAACTTGAAATCTTCTTGTGGAATTCAAGTCTAACTACATGTAAGTGTGATTGTTCCATGTGACAAAACGTCACTTGGAATAAGTTTTGGCATATCTTGGACTACAGTGGCGCCACCAGGTGGTAAGGTCTACATTTTGGTTCTGTATATTAGTTTGAAAACTTCTTGTGCAATTCCAATCAAACTTAGTATGAGTGTTCCATGTGACAAGACGTTACTTGAGGATGATTTTGGCGTGTGTCAACCTACATGTGGCGCCACCTGTTGGGCTAAATCTGGTTTCTGTATGTTTACTTAAAAACTTCTGATGGAATTCGATTCAAACCGTATTTGATTGATCCATGTGACAAACTGTCACTTGGGATTAGTTTTGGCCCTTTTTGGACTACAGGTGGCTCCACCTGGTGGCAAAGTCTAAATTTTGGTTCAGTATGTTAATTTCAAAACTTCTTGTGGAATTCGAATCAAACTTAAGTTGGTATGAGTGTTCCATTTAACAAGACCGAGTTAAGATATTCCACATGTCAAGATGCTTTGTAGGATTCTGTATGGTGTATTTTTTGTCAAAACATGCTGTCACCTGGTGAATTCTATTCAAACACGATTTTAATATTCCATGTGACAAGATTCTTCCGGCGTATATTGCGACTTACTTGAGCTCTTGTTAACAATACTTAATATACCCTATATCAATGCTCATTATTTTCTCTCGAGATGCCTGTAGCACAATTCGATATTAAGGTTTATTAAAAAAAAAATTTCTGTGTGTTTATCTAGAACAAAAGATGATTTATCGATTTTAATTAATATACATCCCTCTGCCAGTGTGAATGCTTTTTTTTAGAAATATATGACAACAAGCAAAATAAACAACCATTGTTGACAGACAAATTATTTGGTTATTCTGAATAAATGAGTGGCTATGGAACAGATATGTTTTGTGAATGTGAACACAATAAATCCTAATATAACCACAACTTTGGATGCCGATATATCCGGCTTATCCCAACGGTAAAATATGTCCATCTTCAACTTTAGTTTTCCTGTTTAATTATGGAATGTAAAACAGAAGTGAATATCTCAAGGGATTTATAGAAAACGTGATAAAACCAAACTTCCTTAGGCATATTTTATTCATACTGATAAACCTGCATAAACCATTAAACATTTAAAACATCGAAATAGTCTCTGGTTATTTAGTAATTATGTAACATATATTATCGAGCTGTTAAACGAAATTCAATATTTGAAGTCAGCCCCAAACTCCACTAAGGTGCACCATTGGCTTTATTGTCAATTATTCTAGGAACAACATCATGTGACGTTAAAGATAACACGTTGGCTGACAGCCTGTACTTTACAAGCAACGCGAGAAAGTGTGTGAAAATCCCATGGTATACCTAACACAGTCGGCCAGTGTTGCTTTTACTTTGATTCAGAAGAAGTATATGTGTACACTGAACGGATAGGACTGAGAACTTCTTTCCCTTTATGACATCGTCGGTTGTTTGGTTCGGTGGCGCATGCAGACTCACGGGGATATTAGCGCCTCTTGTAACATCCTCGGTTGTTTGGTTTCGCTGGCGCATGCAGCATCGCCGGGCTATTAGCGCCTCTTATAACATCCTCGGTTCTTTGGTTTCGTTGGCGCATGCGGCTTCACGCGGCTATAAGCGCCTCTTATAACATCGTCGGTTGTTTGGTTTCGTTGGCGCATGCAGCCCCACGGAGCTATAAGCGCCTCTTATAACATCGTCGGTTGTTTGGTTTCGTTTGCGCATGCAGCCTCACGGGGCTATTAGCGCCTCTTTTAACATTCTCGGTTGTTTGGTTTCGTGGCGCATGCAGCCTCACGGAGTTATTAGCGCTTCTTATAACATCGTCGGTTGTTTGATTTCGTTGGCGCATGCAGCCTCACGGGGCTATAAGCGCCTCTCATAACATCGTCCGTTGTTTAGTTTCGTTTGCGCATGCAGCCTCACGGGGCTATTAGCGCCTCTTATAACATCGTCGGTTGTTTCGTTTCGTTGGCGCATGCCGCCTCACGGGGCTCTTCGCGCCTCTTATTACATTGTCGGATCGCTGACATGCAGACATTCAAACCCATTAATTAGCTGTTTATAGGCTACTTCTGGTTTTGCAGAACTAACCCCCAAAAACTGCTCGTTTCTTGCGGCAGAAACTTCCATGTGAAATATATTTATTTAAATTAGAATGTTTCGGTATGAATAATCATTTCTTTGTTTATTGGATACCTACCTTCTATCTCATAACAGTTATCGTTTTCAAGTATCTGAGTATTTAGAATGAGATAAAAACGGAGTATACAATACCAAGTGTTTCATCTCACATGTGCTTTCGACTTTCAAAGGCCACTTTAAAGAAACCTTTTCATTGTACAGAAGCAAATTTGAGCTGATGATGCTGTTTCAGAAATGAAAAACCATTTTGCACCATGCACTACTGTGTATGCTGAGTAAGAAGTACTATTTTATCACGTGAGAATAATACAATGAAATTTTCTGATAATAATAATATTTAACTATATAATATTTAAGCGATTTGAAATCTAGAAACTCATTAATATTACATGAGCTCCTGGCATTGATCACCAGCGTAAATATTATAACATGTTCTGTCTCTACCGGTTTTAAACATAATATATATGTACATATAAAAAACATATAATAATGAAAATGGTCCTTACCTTCTCTCGAGATGTCTGTAGGTTACACATAACAACTCGAAATTAAGATCGATTTGGAAACTTGTCTCTTATCACATCAGAGTCACATATAATTCGAAGCAGTACATTGCCAGAAGATTCAATTATCATTTTAAACCAAAACATACTTTTCAGAACAATCTCGCCAAAGGATGAAACACTATTAATGCAAAACATATAACTGGGGTAAAATCACAATGATTCTAAATTTTGTATGTAGAATACTTGCACGATTACACATTTGACGCTTCTGTTGCTCAATATATGTAATGTCAGATAAGTCCGATCTTAACCCATGGCCCACCTAGCAATAACTATCCACATAATTTAATTTCATCTTTAGTTATTTTACACCGCACCGCACTTTCACCTTATAACCCTTTACTCGACATAGCATGCATAGCTTTCTTCGTGTTAAAGATGATGTCATGAGATATTGTGTAGTCATTGCAACTATCAAGTAATGATTAAAGTATCCTAGTTTAAAGACATAACAAGACCTAGTCGTCAGTATACATTAAGTTATTTAACCAATTTCACAGCCAACTTCATAACGCGAAGTCATGCAAATAAATAGCAAATAAGAAAGGGGGGAAAACTCTACCTTGTCATACACCGTCTGTGGCACCAAGGAGCACAAAAGGGACGTACCCCACTTAACAGTGATTTGGTGGACATTACACCATTCATATATAATATTCACTATATACAACGGAACTTTTCTATCTTATAACTCTTGTAGCAAAGTCCAGTGATTTAATCATTATAATATTTACCAATACTATCCTTATTATAACACTGGGTAACATGTTGAATTGAGTTATATACAAATTATTTTCTTTACAAAAAGCCTGTTTCCCAAATCTTACAAGGAACATCATTCCAATTACCAGTTTTAACAACATTCGATATTTCACTTTCGTCAATTAGTACTCTAAGATTTGCAAGATAATAAAAAATATATATATCATTATTTTCAATACAGTCTGTGGTTAAATAAACACACAACATCAGTTTCTTCGATTTCTGAGCATCAATTCTAATACCTAGAGTTCGATAATCATCGTATTAACTTAGGTGCATTAGCACCGAAACATTTTCTCCATAAGATAGCAATTCCGCCTTAAGGACGACCCCTAGCAGGATAGTCATCATTTATGGCAAACACACCCCAGCCATAGAACTGTGGGTGTACAGATTTAAGAATACGAAGATCAGAGTTAATTAGCCAAGTTTACTGTAACAGACACACGCCACTAAGATCACAGATCGACCGTATCTCAGAGAAAAAGAGTTGATGGATTTACAATTAAATGATGTAATTCTTAAGTCCATGCAAGTTTGGACTGATTTTAATGATCATCTTCACTAAACCATCTACTTCCATATTTTCACTGCCATTGTTTCCTAAATTCTGCCAGTTCCGACGACCATGATCGAAATTCCTGTAAGGACTTCCATGTGGGGCACCGGAATCATATTCTAAAACATATTCTGGCCAATATTCTCATTTCTAAAATTGTTTCGATGTCTGTCCCTCAACAGGAATTCTGAGAGAAGAATAACTGCCAGCTGATGTCTCCGAGTCAAGCCTTGTAATGAATAGCTCAACTGGGGAATGTGATTGCATTGCACGAAGATTACTTGACCTGACCTCCTTGCGGTTTCTCGCCAGAGTAAACCGATCACCTGTCGATGCTGAACATGCATTACACCAGTTTGTCGAGGACAATGCATGTGCATAATACTTTGTGATGTCTGATGGACGCATGGATTCACCTGAATTCTTGACACAATTCCTTGAATTCTGAAGGCTGGAGAAGGAAGTATTTATATTCTTTCCTCAGCTATATTAGTTACACATTAGTTATTGATTAACTATCATCAGTGTCATCCAGGGGAAACGCGCTCCAATTGCCTACGTTGTTTGATTTTGAGGACTTTGACTTAGATTGACTTTACTACTTAATTTGTCCAGCTTTTTTTCTCAACTGAAGAATAAGCTCTATGTAAATTGTCAATTTTATCTCTCACGTCAATCATTTGAGTTTTCGTGCAACAGAACACGGTACGTTCTCAGGGTCAAATTTATGGAACATGTTCGCAATGTATTGACCTAACTGGCGAGTATGAGGACACTCAGATCTCGGTGTCAGACCATACAAACGGCAGTTAATATTGTTCCCACACCAGCTACAGCGCGGGAAGATTTTTCAGTTGAAGCTTGAAAGTTAAAGGGATGAGATTATCTTAGTTGTTAAATTGAGTATTTTCCATTGTCTGTGTTCAGAGACAAGATGGCTGATCTATATCACTCTACGTCGTCCTCAGTCTTTATGTTCAGGGATTTCTGTTAATCATAGTCTTACATAGCCGTTTGTATACAGGGAAAATTGACTTTTTTTAAGGGTAGGGGGGGGGGAGGGGGAGTTTGTATAATCTATATTTCTCTTAGCACCGACCATAGTATAAAAGGGAACATCTGTTAAGGAATAAATCTATTGTGGTAATGAACACAGTCGAATTCTGGTTATGTACAACGTTTACCATTCAAATCCCCGAGCGAGTTAATTTAGTTTACTTAACCATGTTACGTAATGGATTATGAGCGGGGTTTTAATTGATTTTATATCAACTTATTTTTTGTATTAAGAGAATCTCATTGTGCAAATCCCATACGGTTAAGTCACAACTGCGATTTAAAATACTAGCGCCTCTACTGGGAAGATCTTCATTTGCTTGATATTCATTAATTAAAACAAAATTGTTTGGTATAATTAAAAACAATTATGATTGTTTCACTTAAGGTCATTGGGATCAAAGTGAACCAAATTTATTTATCCCTTAGATTAAAAGTTAGGTATTTAAACTATATGCTGGATAAACAAATAATTCGAAATTCTAATTAAAAGCAGTTGAACTGGAGCTTTTATAATTTAGTTTTCCCATGATGATATATTCAAATCGCATAACATTGATTGCCTTTTTCTGTTACTTCATTTTCTTAAGCCAGCTCTACATTTTCCAATGCATATTACGAGAAAACTGTTCTGGTTAGAAATTTCAAATTTGTACCATTGTAAATAGTAGCCTACAATGCGATCTAGCCAACGGTGCCTCATTTGTTATAAGTTCGTCCTGGATTTTTTTTTTTAATCTGAAAGTTGTATTTTACTTTTTTATAAGACTTTCCAAGGTGGGATAGACACAAAAATTCACTGGGATCATTCCAATAAAAATTTCAGAAAATGCCCGGCACTGCTCATTGGTTCAGGGACTATTCTACTTGGTAAACTTATCTATAGAATATTTTCGTAGTTGCACTTCGAGAAATAAAACATCAAAAAGGCAGTCTACTTTTTCTGTTAACATTTACTGACTTAAGAATATTTTTAGAAATAATAATTGTATTTTCACCACATTCCCATATATGTAATCCTGAGAACTCAACCTTTCCAAAAAATATATACATATACATGGTACAGATTTATAGTCTTCGGCATATGAGACTAAATACAACGGGTGTTCTGAACATCGACAAGGGGTCCAGCAAGACCTTAATGGATATCACGCAAATGAAGATCTTCACTATAGAGGTGCTGGTGTCTAAAATCGAAGTTGTGGCGTAGCCGAGTGGGATGTGCACAATAAAATTTTCTTAATACACATACGTACACACTGTAATCAAAATTCTGACAAATCAGAATGCGTTAAAGTGTGTTCATAACCACATCGCGTGACTCACTCATATACCTGAGGGTCGACAGATGGACTCGATCCTGTGAATAGTATATAAAGTAAGACTCGTAAGCGCACATTCAAACCATTTTGCTACCGAACGGGCAAAAAATACATAAAACGTTATCATAATTGAAATCAACAGACGGGAATCGCCAACTTCATTGTTCTACGTCTTACTGCTGAATTCTTAGATTAGACCAAAAGCAGATTGACCGATAAAAAACAAATATGGCAACCAGGATATCTAGGGGATGTAGTCTAGTTGTTATCAATCAGTAGCATCTGAATTGGTTTTAATGTCACTCTTGCCCTGCTAGGTTATAAAGGCTCAAGGAAAGACCTCTAGGACGTGTATCAGGCTTGATAAGGGCTGAAAGCTTACTGATCGAACTCAAGTTAAGACCTCAGGTACTACTATATTATCCGACAGTAACGCATGATCTCAATATCAGTAGCGTCCCATGATACCACACATATTCAGATACAAATTCTCTCAAAATGTATTGATCTATGTGATGTTATAAATAAAGCGGTTTCATTTGAACAGCATAAGGCAATCCCTGACCTTGCTGACCCCACTCAGAAACATTACAATATGTTCATCACCACTATATACGGGTTTACAGCTTGCCATATATGGTGTTGTTTGCGTTCCAAAGGGAAGTTGCCTCGTTTTGAGCTTGACCCAATTGACCATATATAGTAAACGTTTTGCCATATTTGGTGTTGTTTACTCTCCAAACGAAAGTAGGCCTGCCTTATTCTCGGAAGGGTTAACCCGTGTATTAGTGCAAAGTGTTAAACCAAACTAAAAAAAAGAATTTTTTAACCTGATTATTTGAATAACACAATCAATTAAAACAAACAAATTTGTGGTCATTTTATTCGATAACAAGACAAATAATTATTGTTTCAGTGCTTCTTGTAACAGAGAGATTCGCAGCCATTAACTTGTGGTCGTTCACAAAAAAGTCAATAAACATATATATATATATGTCTAAATCGGATTGTCAGAATTACCCAAGCAACAAAACAAAGAAATCAATAAATCCCTTCTGTATATTAAAAATATATAGCTCCTACAGCAAAGCTTATAAAAAATAATCCAATCTAAACAAAAAAACATAGAACAAAACTAAAGCACATTCGAATTCTGGTCAAGTAAAATGTTTACTATCAAGTCCCCAGTCGAATTAATTGAGTTTATGTAACCCTGTTACGTAAAGGATGATGAGTGGGGTTTTAATCAAATCTAGATGGACATTAATATTGTTATTCCTACTTTATTTTCGACGGTGATTTGTTTGCACTTGTAACATTCTATCACAAGTCGTTCGTGCTTACTCTTATCCGTAATTAAATCGTTAAATGCGGTTTCGCTTCGATTTTTTTAACATACAAATCTACATTTGCTCGATATTAAGTAGCAGGTTAATGATACTTTTGATGAGCTTTTTTTTCTTTTTAATTTCGGCAAATATGACTTTGATCTAATTTGATAACAGATTAGAAAACATTAATTATAACTATAGCCTTCAAAAGTTTTCCTTCCATATGTATGTAGGGAGACAATAAAGAAAGATTTGTATCACGTTTTGGGGCCGATTAGGTTTTCGTCCTATCAACCATCCGATAGATTTTCTTCATGGCGTGGAAGTGATTTTCTGGTCGATCTTATTTCTTCCAAATTTATTTTATCTCATAGATCTTCAATCTGAATTTTAATTGTTTGGAAAACTGCTTCAATTACAAATCTCTTGTTTTTCGGAAAACTTTTTATTATGCGTTTAAATTGTACATTCCATGTACAGATATATACTGTCTGGTTATGGTATGCTCGACACACGCTCTTGTTCGACTTTATTCAAATATTATTATGTTCAGCAATTATACCACAGGATTGAGTGTTACGAACAGCCGTCTGCTTTCGCTGCTAATTTGTAATTTGGCGAGGACTCAAACGCAGGATTTTTATTGGGAGCATACACCCATTACCGTGGGAACCTGGCAAATCAGTGACGCTCCATCACACAACAGTCACGTGTATTTGTTTTGGTCGTTCTGTTCAAGAATCTTCAGATTCCAACATTTGATTTAAACCATCGCCTTCTTACCTCCATGCCTTGCATACAGACACTCTGTGTTGACAAGCTAATTCAGACTTGATCGTTACAAAATTATACTCCAAGAAATAGTACATCGCCTCGATTTGGATATTATTGAATTTGTGAACCTGCTCTTGGTCATGTTAATAAGTTGATTTCGAGTACTGTCTTTCGTCATTATTTTTGCCTACTGTATAGTAGACTCCTGCTGTCGTTGAACCGGCGAATTCTAAAGGCCGGTGGCTTTGCGGGAAGACGCCAGATGAGACAAGATTATGTGCCCTCAGTCGACTGCGATAACACGATAGTGGTTTGTCAATGTTAATACACCAAATGTCTTAACCTTGGCTCGCAAAGATACAGGAAAGACGGACACGGGTACACCTTGTGTATAACTTTACTTTCATTTGGTTTACCCCGAGAATCCGGTCGAAGTAATAGAAAGTCTGACAATCTGTCGGCCATCTTGAACTTACTGAATGGTCGAATAGACACATTTGGGTGTCACTGTGCAACCGTCGATTTAGCCAACAGGCTACTATTGAAATGGTTCACAAACAAGCCCAGCATAAGTTGTATCACAAAGTCAGCATCAATGTAGACATCCCAATTTTTCGATGCCGCATTTGGATTGATAACATTAACCGCAGGAGAAGGGGTACCCTGAGAAAAATGTCTATAACGAATTTATTATGCACCATGCGACAGTTTGTTTGATTTTATTCACGTAGAAACCACATGAAAATAGACTGCGGCGATACTATCTACTTTTGCATTTTGAGTTACCTCCCCTGACAACTACTGCTGCCATGACGATGCAGCTTTCCTTTCAGGCACATCAAAAGGGCAAATGACGCTGCAATAAAAGGGGCTAACACAAATACCTTTCAGCGTCATTGAAACTGAGCGTTTGTAAAGCAGATAAGATTTAAACTAACTCTGTCA
>JARFOD010019659.1:0-11036 GCA_031763545.1 Mopalia muscosa
TTTATTTGTCACAAGCTCAGAATTCTCAAGCTGATATAAGAGTATGGTTTAAGTGAGTTATTTCACAGTGGCAAATCTTAGTATAGGTATATTTGTACTGTTGTTGGTATAATGACCTTATCTGTAATGAACGTACATGGGGAACGAATTATAGTCTTTAAAGCGGCACCTCTCTTCTGGATTTAGAACATCACCGGTTTGTGTATGAAATTTGAAATATCCACTGGCATATCTATATGCCAACAAAGTAATGAAAGGGTAATAACTATAAGTTTTATGATAATTACAAACGAAATAAGACTGGTTGTATATGATAAATCTGCTATTGCTTTTATTGTCTGTAGTTGTTTATTCATGCGAGCCATTGCAGGAAAAATCCCATAGATTTTGGGAAATAGGATGGTCATAAAATCGTGAAGGATAATTACAAAACCCTATAGGATTAAGAAAATGCTAAAAGATCATTTCGAAAAATACTATAGGATTCCGTAGAAGAATTCTATATGATGTTTTTAAAATCATGTAGGATTTTTTTGTGTAAGGGAGATACTGAAGTTTTATCCTTTTGAAAGTGTGTTACGAGAGATTAATAGGACATATACCAAAATATGCTATTGGAATGGATGGAGATATTTAATGAACAAGAAGAGTCATGATAAATAAGTAAATTCGGTGTAGTGTCAATAATCACACACCCAATAAGTTTTCTTCATCATCTAGCTTTTATGTCCAGAACAATATTGACCAGTCAATCACTACTCTCATAAGACTGTCTACACTAATGAAGCATTTTTTGCCACTTAGTCAAGGTCTGGTTCCAACACAACGAATAAATGATTGTACATTGCAACACGTTTGTTTGAACTCCACTTGCGTGCCGGAGATGTGTGCTTCTTCATGTAACTGTTATTAAAACAGAGTGAAACTCAAATGTTATTTGACACTGTGATCAAGGATCAACACGCGAGTAAAATATCGTGCACTATCGCTTATTTTAGCTTTCCCGTAAGTGGCGATAATCTAAAAAAAATGAAACCAACAATATGATATGTTTGAAGATTCCAAGAAATAACATTTTGAGGTCTGATCAACATCTGTCCATGATTGAAACATTCAGGAGAGTTGTCACCAAGACACTAATGTAGCGATGATTTCACAGAAACAATAATCAACTTGTGATTGTCCCTCTGTATTACTTTATAGCCGGCACATTGTTTTTCTGCGCAATAAAGTCCCAATCATCAAAGCTTAATCCACTTGAGACACGTTTTTAACGCACAACGTTAGCGATAGCATATTCCCGTGATAAATCAACCCGAGAATTATTGATCAGTCATATCAAACAAAGGTTCGTCCACATGATCTCTTGTCACTACACAGGCCCCGTGAGGGAGCGGGTAGGCCCTGCAGAATACTCCTTCAGCTTCCTCAGTCGATCGCAAGAAAAACGACTTATTGCCTATTTGACACCATTTTGACAGATATGTGTGGACAGCAACAAGCCTTTGGTATTTCATCATCTTAATAACGGATTACATTTAACCCTCAATAATCTTGTGTTTAATGTTTTATAACCAGTTCATTAGTTGGATTATATAGATTTGTATCTTGTTATTTAACACAGTTGATAAGTGGTCAATCATAAATAATTTCTTATGTGGTTGTCTAATAACCATGGACGTGCCGGACACACACACAGGCTTAGACAGACATACAGGCGAGGCATATCTCTCCTGTGGTAATACCACCATCCAGTCGGTTATCTGATACATATGACAATAATACAGGGTATTTTTTAGTTCTCATGGCAAAGTAAAGACGGGTGAAATTGTTCGATTAAAACGTTTAATCGTGTGTTCACCTCCCAATGTTAAGGCTTTCGGTGATTCACAAAAGGCACGAACAATATCTCCACAAAAAAAAAAATCAATAATTCGACATATATCTAAACGGCGGTTTAGAACAATCATGAAGAAAAATAAAACAATGGTCTAGTGCCACTTTTCAGACACATACCATTTTGTCGATAGAATCTTCGACGCCTGACCGATTCCGTGACGCAAAAAAAAAAATATATATATAACTGATATACTGTTAGTGTTGACTTTCAATTAAAACCTATAAACATATAGGCTTCTTGCTGCTCCTTAGAACATCAGGACAACAGTAAGTTCCTTACAACCGCATACGATTTAACCCCCCCCCCCCCCTCTCCCTAAATAGAGTTGCATGAATATCTCATAAAAGGTTTTTGTGTCATCATTTTGAGTGCCGATTTAGATTCATGACGGAAGCTACGAGACCTATTTAGTAAGATTTAGAGTATACTGTGCCATTCTATCGGAATGTATCTGAAACGTCTGGTTGTGTGGTTTGTCGAATATACAGTGAGGTGTTATAGATAACACTGGAATCTAGATATTGTTAGACTTCAATTAATCAGCTTTCGGACAAAGTCATATTTGGTGTCCTGTCAATAATAATATCATAAACCCATTTGCGGTTTGTTTGTTTGATTAGGATCTCACGTCCTACTTGAGGATTTACATTCATACGAAAATCACACTCAAATCCACAGGCAATTAACGACATATAAAGATACCACAAACAAATCAGCTGCATGATTTCTACAGGAAGCTTTCTCCCAACCCTCCGCGGAATAATATCAGTATTCGAATCAAACTTCCCTAATGAACTGTTGTCCATAAAAGTACCACTCAAATGGCACACAACGATCACACAATTGACGTGAGCAAACTTTTCAGTTTTGTCACTCATTTTAGCGTTCGCATTATTTAAGTTGAAAAATATGTCTGTTTGAAGATTTCGCGAAACAACGTTCTGATGTTTGATAAGCCATAATGTCGACTGTCAAAGACCGATACACTCAGAAGTGTTGTCATCAGGACGCCGTTGTAACAAGGAGTTCACAGAAACAATCATCTAATAGTTATTGGAATTTGTCCTTTTGTCGTTCTGTATAGCCGGCACATTAGTTTTCTGTGTAATAAAGTCCTAATCATCAAAGCCTGGTCCACTCGAGACATCTTCGAAACGCACCCCGTTCCCCGATATCATATTCCCGTGGTAAATCAACCCCATATTTCTTATTGTGCAGTCATATAAAAGAAGGGTTTATCCATATGATCTTTAGTCACTACACAAACGATATACTGCAGAGAATTATAATCTCGATTGGTTTACATATTGATTGTAGCAACATCTAGAGATTTCGCTGGACAAAAAATAGATCCGGCCAATTATTCACTGTATGTTGAGGGTACTGATATCACGTCCTCGAGTTATAAAATAAAATCCTTTGGGAAATCAAACTTAACACACTGTCTAACCATATTGTCAAAAAATAGACAGTTTTATTGCTTATGACAAAGATGCTCAGTATAAAATTTGTTCCGAATTCTCGGACTAATGATGTGTAGAGCAGTGGTCTAATGGAGCATGCTGCTATAACCATAGAGCTACCAACAACCAATACTTCAGATTTCACGTTTAAAATGTTTTGTCACCAGTACATTGATCTTAAATACTTCGACCTTTTCATTCAAATGGTTTGTGATAGTTAACCAATCAGAGAAAATCAGTCCTGTGGAATTAATACAGGTCTGCTGTTGGCAGACATGCATGATGAAGTAATTATTTCATGAATAACGTATTGATACCCAAACTGTTTTTGAAACATGACAATTCCCCGCGATATTAAATTAATTTAAATGTAGAATGCCATTTTATTCTAAACTGTTAATGTCTTGTCAAATGGTTTATGTTTAACAATACTTTAATAATACGAGATTTATGTGAAAAACGAAAATATACTGTTCAGATAAAAAAATGTGCTCTTGAAATATATCAATTGTAAAACAATTTCCAACCACATGCAGTTCCGCTGCTAGAATTAATAAGAGTATAGAAACGAACTATGACTTTGTACAATTTAATGAGATTGACTTATTCGGGGGTTGGCAACAGCACTATTTCGAAGCCTGACATGTTCTTAGATACTTAAATATATGACTTATATAATCGTCTAGCTGCATTTACACTACGACATTATGACATTTCATTTAGTCTGGAAGTTTTTATATTTTATTTTCTTTTGTTTTAGAAGATTGTGGGATGTCAAACTTCCAATTATAACTAATATGAACTTAAAACATTGGCTTATCTGAGATTTATTCATGATTTGATCAGCTGAAAAAAATAAATAACAAAGAATCCATCCAAGGAAAATAGTACTGTCTTAAACTTGTTTCGTCTTTGTTGCATTGATTTCAGTTTGATGCATATTGTATCAAACAGCGTGTTGTTATTTTCGCTCAGCTACATCATGTAGAATAAAAGATTAACTAAAACATACCCTCTGAACCCTGTTATTTATGCATTAAAACTTTATGGATTTTCATCGTGATACGGTTTTCTTGTGTAATGCTTTATTTTTCCAGAATCTTCCATATATACATGTGTATTTAGAGTTTGATTTTGTATGTGTATGTCTCTAAAAATTTGTAAGGTGAATAACGTAACAGATAGATAGAAAGAGCTTAAATACGACTTGGGATTCTTCACGGTGTCTTAAGTCTATTGCCGACAGACGAAAACATATCTATACACTAAGCTTCACATACACAGATTTCCTGCAGATTTAAGTTAAATTGGCTTAACCTTTTAAAATAATGCAATATTTTGTTCATAAAAGATTTCCGTGCGCTAAAAGGGACCTAGTTTATCTTGTCCCGCATTGGTAAGAATTCGGACAGAAGTGAACATTGACTTCATTTCCGAATTGTGAAAAGATCCTGATTTGACAGGATTAGTCACAATGGGAATAAATCTTTCGGCTAAAGCAGTCATGAATATAAATGAATCAGAACCGGTTAATAAGTACTATAAGACATGTATATATACTAAGATGTGTAAAGTATCGTACTTTAATGAACTTATTGACATTTGATAAAACAATCTCTCTCTTGACATTCGAGACGCTTGTGTAACGATGTGTTCATGGAAACAATAATCTAATAGTTTCCTTGTCGTTCTGTGAAGCCCGCGCATTATTTTTCTCTGTAATAAAGTCCGAATCATCTAAGCTTGATCAATTCGAGACATCTTCTAAACGCACCACGTTCACCGACATCATATTGACATCATATTACCGTGCTGAATCAACCAGAGATTTCCTATCGACCAGTCATATTGGACCAAAATTATGATCTCTTCTCACTACACAGACAATAGGCTACTGAGAATTGTAATCTCAACTGGTTCATATACTGATATTAGTCACTTTGCGAGGATTCTGTCGCGAAAGAATTACATAGATTAGGCCAGAACGGACATTACTCCTATATGTTCAGAGAGATGATTTAGCGTACTGGGGGTTACATAACAGAATCCTTGTGGGAAATCAAAAGTCCACACAATCCTACTACTTTATTTCTCACAAGCTCAGAATCCCCAAGCTAAGACAACTGTAGGGTTTAAGTGAGTTATTTCACAGTGGCATATTTGTACTGTTGTTGGTATAATAAGCATGTCTGTAATGAACATACACCGGGATCGAATTATGGCGTTTCCCGTAGTCTTTACAGCGGCACCTCTCTTCTGGGTTGACAACATCACTGGTTTGTGTATGAAATTTGAAATATCCACTGGCATATCTATATGCCAACAACGTAATGAAAGGATAATAACTATAAGTTTTATGACAATGACAAACGAATTAAGACGGGTTATATATGATCAAGTTGTTATGGCTTTTATTGTCTGTAGTTGTTAATTCATGGGAGACTTTGCAGAAAAAATCACATAGGATTTAGGAAATAGGATGATCATAAAATCCTGAAAGATAATTACAAATCCTGTAGGATTAAGAAAATCCTAGAAGATCCTTCTGAAAAATCCTATAGGATTCCGTAGTAGCACAATTCTATAGGTTTTTTTAAAATCGTGTGGGATTTGTTGTGTAAGCGAGATACAGATGTTTTATCCTTTTGAAAATGTGTTACGAGAAAGATTAATAGGACATATACCAAAATATGCTATTGGAATGGATGAAGATATTTAATGAACAAGAAAAGTCATGATAAATAAGTAAATTCGATGTAGTGTCAATAATCACACACCCAACAAGTTTTCTTCATCATCTAGCTTTTACCTCCAGAATAATATTGACCAGGTTATCAGTTCTCCCATAAGACTGTCTATACGAATGAAGCATTATTTGCCACTTAGTCAGGGTCTGGTTCCAACACAACGAGTAAATTATTGTACATTGCTACAGGTTTGTTGGAACTCCACTTGGGTGCCGGAGATGTGTGCTTCTTTATTGAACTGTTATTAAAACAGAGTGAAACTCAAATGTTTTTTGACACTGTGATCAAGGATCAACAGGCGAGTAAAATATCGTGCACTATCGCTTATTTTAGCTTTCACGTAAGCGGCGATAATCTAAAAAATGAAACCAACAATATCATATGTTTTAAGATTCCAAGAAATAACATTTTGAGGTCTGATCAACATCTGTCCATGATTGAGACATTCCGGAGAGTTGTCACCAATACACTAATGTAGCGATGATTTCACAGAAACAAGAATCAGCTTGTGATTGTCCCTTTTTATTACTTCATAGCCGACACATTGTTTTTCTGCACAATGAAATCCCAATGATCAAATCTTGATCACTCGAGACACCTTTTTAACTCACAACATTCAGGATAGCATAATCCCGTGATAAATCAACCCGAGAGTTATTGATCAGTCATATAAAACAAGGGTTCATCCACATGATCTCTTGTCACTACACAGACAATACACTGCTGAGAATTGTAATATCGAATGGTTCATATACAGATAGTAGTCACTTTCAGAGGATGGACTCAAGAAAGGAATAGATTTGATCCAGATGGGCAATTATTTCCTACATGTTGGGAGAACTGATATAGCGCACTGCAGTTGATCTAACAGAATCCTTTCGATCAAAAGATCCACACGGAGTTAACGACCTTTTCACAAAATAAAACGACTTATTGCCTATTTGACTCATTTTATCAGATATGTGAGTACAGCAACAAACCATTCATATTTCTTAATAACGGATTACATTAAACACTCAATAATCTTGAGTAATAATCTTGAATAATCTTGTGTTAAATGTTTTATCACCAGTTCATTAGTTGGGTCATATAGATGTGTATCTTGTTTTTTCACACGGTTCATTATAGGTGGTCAATCATAGATAATTTTTTTTATGTGGTTGTCTAATAACAACGGACGTGACGGACAGACGCCCAGGCTTAGACAGACATACAGACGAGGCATATCTCCCCTGTGGTAATACCACCATCCTGTCGGTTATCTGATTAGAAGATGCAACTAGTTACGAGTTTTACATAGATTTTATTTTATTATAAGATTTCATACAAAACCGTTATTGAAACGTGATAACCAGCGGTAAATTTAGTTACTGAATAATCATAAATTGGACGGTAGTATTGCTGTGTATATATATATACGACAAAAAATTAACTTTTTTTATTGATATAAAAGAACTCCTCTTGAAATTGACCCCTTTCAATGGTGAGAGGGTTTTAAGACTACCAAATATAATAGTTTACACTATATCAATGGAAATGTATCTAGATATTCGTCTGTGAGGACAGAGTGATGCTGTGAAATATTAGTACATAGTAGATGATAGTACATTGGTCTATAGCCTTTACCCAACTGGTAATGCTTAATGAAGTTTCGTTTTAATCTCTCGCCAAATAATTGGTCAAGGGGTATTGTAGTCTTCATGTATGTTCGTATGTACGTCTTTGTACTGTTGACGCAGAACTAAATGTCCGTGATTTCTAAATTTTGAATTATGATGTATTGTGATGAGAATATGAAGTCTATTGAGATTTGACTGACTTATGGGTAACAACATGAGTTAATGTCCCCTCGGGCGTTTTTGTGACACCGTTAGCAGGACATCTGAGTAATAGGGCCATGTAAACCTACTGATATTGCATTTAATTTATAACAAGAGTGCTTCTGAAACACTGTCGGAATATAGCGTCATCGGATGGCTATATACAAAGGTACCCCCCTCTCTTAACTTATACACATGTATTAGCTGTATACCTACAGGTATTTGGTGTCAGATGTCCAAATTTAGGTAGATTCTTCGTCGAATAGAATTATTGCTCTATGCCAAATATTAGAGTACCCTGGGAGTGTTTTCTTGAGTTACTTCATTTTGTTAAAAGCCTTTTTCATATTTAAAAATAATGATATCCTGGAAATGATCTTTTGTGCACTGGAAACCTTATTGAATGAATGCTCCATCGAATTGATAAAAATAAGCTGCAGTATTTGGTTGTTTTGTACCATATTGAGCTATATACAATGGAAGACTGCCATAAAAACATGTGCAAAAAAAAAAAAACAAAGCGTGTGGTATATTTTTGTTACATGATTTCGAATTCAGGTGAAGTAGATTCCATCTGTTGAATTGTTTAAAGAAGAGACTATTTACATCGTTTATACACAAGTATAAGAAGAACGCGCTGAAGCTCTACATCAATAGGGGATGTTTTAATGTACGATTAGAGTTAATATAGTAGTCTTCTGTTTGTTGTCAAATATGTTTTTCTTCACCATTGTCAACCTGAGATCAATGATTGATGGCGCATCAGTCGCCATTGTCCCCGTTATCCTGTACATGAAAGAGACTTGTGTATCTAAGACTGATTCATTTGACAGGTATTGATCGATTTGGGCTGATGCAGGAACTATGAGGAGACAATTCCTGTGTTAATCCCGGTTCGTATCACTTAATCCTGCCTTTTTATTTTTTCTCTCAGTCTATATCAACATCAGCTAATCTATATGTCTTATCGCTTAATACATATTACAATAATACAGGGTGTTTCTTTAATTCTAATAGCAAAGTAAATGCGGGAGGAATTGTTAGATAAAATCGCTTAATCGTGTGTATACCGCCTAATGTTAAGGCTTTCGGTGATTAACAATAGGCACTATCTCACACAAGAAATCAATAATTCGACTAGTGAAAAATTATAAACATATATCTAAACGACTGTTTGCTTTTTGTGTTAGGAAAACATCGTGAAGAACAATAAAACAATGGCCAGATGCGACTTTCCAGACACATACCATTTCGCCTATAGAAAGTATAGGAGTTTAAAAAATCGAAACGTGTGTACAGTTGAATGTGTTTGACCCATGAAGGAAACGTGTGTACAGTTGAATGTGTTTGACCCATGAAGGACAGGCACCATTACTTTTGTACGCCTGATATATTCCGTACGCACAAATATATAATTGATATAATTTTCAATTAAAACCTTCAAATAGATAGGCTTCTTGTTGCTCATTAGAACATCAGAGCAACAGAAAGTTCATTAGAACCGCGTACCTATTTACAATGATTAATGGCTCATCAGTCATCAGTCGTCATTGTCCCCGTTATCATGTACTTGAAAGAGACTTGTGTATCTAAAGACTGCTTCATCTGACAGGTATTGATCGATTTGGGCTGATGGAAAAGCTTTGAGAAGAGAGTTTCACTGTTAATCCCAGTTCATGTCACTTAATCCTCTTTTTTTATTTTCTTCTCTCAGTCTACACCAACATCAGATAACATAAATGTCTATACGATTAAAACGTTTAATCGTGTTATACCGCCCAATATATACATAAATATCAGCTTACCTATAGGTCTAGATGGCTTAATACATATGAGAATAATACAGGGTATTTCTTTAGTTCTCATAGCAAAGTAAAGACCGTGAAATAGTTCGATTAAAATGTTTGATCGTGTGTATACCTCCCAATGTTAAGGCTTTCGGTGATTCACAATAGGCACGAACAATATCTCCACGAAAAAAAAAATCAATAATTCGACTTGTGAGAAATGCTCAACATATATCTAAACGGCGGTTTAGAACAATCATGAAGACAAATAAAACAATGGTCTGGTGTGACCTTTCAGACACATACCATTTTGTCAATAGAATGTTTATGAGTTTAAAAATAGAAATGAACGCACAAATAAATGTCTCCAGCACCAGTACTCTTGGACACCTGACCTATTCCGTTATGCAAAAAAAATATATAACTGATATACTGTTAGTGTTGACTTTCAATTAAAACCTGCTGACAGATAGGCTTCTTGTTGCTCCTTAGAACATCAGGACAACAGTAATTTCCTTACAACCGCATACAAATTTACCCCCACCCCTCTCCCAAAATAGAGTTGCATGAATATCTGATAAAAGTTGTTTTTGTGATCATTTTGTGTGCCGATTTAGATTGATGACGGAAGCTACGAGATCTATTAAGTAAGATTTAGAGTATACTGTGCGTTATACTGGAACATTCTATCGGAATGGATCTGAAACGTCTGGTTGTGTCGTTTGTCGAATATACAGTGAGGTGTTAGATAACACTGACATCTAGATAATGTTAGACTTCAAGACATCTAGATATAGTTAGACTTCAATTAATCAAACCCCGTGAGGGAGCGGGTGGGCCATGACCCTGCAGAATACTCCCTCGGCTTCCTCGGTCGATGGTAAGAGGCGAGAATAGAGGTTGTTTTCGGTTGCCCTGGTGTTCGCAGCGCTAAAGGGTAACGGGAAGCAGATTTGTTTGTGATGTTCTGTATTTCTACGATAAATACTTTTATGAAGCGACTTTGCTAAACAAATTATTGAAATAATAACGACAAATAACTTATACATTGGTTGCCAAAATGTTTTGGTTATTTGTCGTTATTATTTCAATAATTTGTTTTGTATTTCTGTCCGTCGTCATATAAGTGAAATACCCTTGAGTACGACGTGTTAAACACTAATCAAACAATCAATTAATCAGATTTCGGACAAAGTAATATTTGGTGTCCTGTCAATAATAATAATATCAAGATTCAAGAATGATTCAAGAAATTTTATTTATCGTCGATTTCATTATACAGATAACATAAGCACTGAGGTGCTTTTATTTCGACATAA
>JARFOD010019670.1:0-11036 GCA_031763545.1 Mopalia muscosa
CTTAGTCCTATTTCATCTACTCTTAGTTCTGTTTTATCTGATCTTAGTCCTGTTTCATCTGGTCTTTGTCCTGTGTCATCTGATCTTAGTTCTGTTTCATCTGATCTTAGTCCTGTTTCATCTGATCTTAGTTCTGTTTTATCTGATCTTAGTCCTGTTTCATCTGATCTTAGTTCTGTTACATGACATTTGATCTTAAATCCTGTTTCATCTGTTCTTAGTCCTGTTTCATCTGATCTTAGTCCTATTTATCTGATCTTGGTACAGTTTCTTCTGATTTTAGTCTAGATGAGGTTTTGTCACGGTTTTCCACTGTAATAAGACAAGGAAGGCGGAGCAGTGGACGATCCGTCGTCAAACAAACAAATAAACTTTAACGTTTGTTACCTAATGTTAAGTGGAATGTGTAGAATGCCAGTCCAAACACAGAGTTAGGCTGATTAAGGATTGTGTCATTTCCAAACACCTGATCTATCAAACCAAATCCTCTACCATACCTGAAACAAACAATGTCCATATATAGTTAATAGCCTTCAACAAGTGTGTAAGATTTTGATGGAATTGAATCGATCAACATAAAACCCCAACACACAGCCGCAGACTCATATGAAATTTGCATTCTCAACACTTTTGGTATTTACAGTCGATATGAATATGTTTTGAGCAGTCAACCAGTGGTACTCTGCATGAAGTATCTCATTAGGGGGCGTCCATAAAGTACGTACGCCCAAAATCTGTAATTTTTTACACCCCCTCCCCCCCTGTGGGGAGTCTACATATTTGTGTTTACTGTATTGTATACACTCTTGCCAGAAACATTCATTATGGTCCGCGATTTTTTTTTGCGTGGCGTAGGTACACATCCATCTTCAACCCCCCTCACCCCCATGTATGCTCCTTGTACATAACGCAACATTAAAGCAATTTAAAAGCAGAAATACATTGTATTCCAGTTGAGATAGAACAAAAATAAGTACATATTATAGATAGATTTCAGCACAATAACTGCTATAATGTTATATGCAGTGACATTTGTGATCAAGGGGTTATGCAGAGGGGTGTCCACCCTAAAGTGAACAATTGTCGCAGTTGAACACCTTGTTTTAAGAAACTTTAACATGCACATCCTGGGGAGATAGGGAAACTGTTAAAATTGGACACCCAGTTACTTAAAAAGGGAAGCAAAAGACCATTTTGGGCACCATACTTTAAATTTCTGGCTAAGTCCCTACTTGGGATCAACCCTTTGATTTTTGTTTGTTTGATTGGTGTTTAACGTCGTACTCAAGGGTATTTCACTTATATGACGACGGACACAAATACATCTGCTTCCCATTACCCTTTAGCTCTGCGAACATCAGGACAACAGAAAGCAACCTCTTTTCTCGCCTCTTACGATCGACCAAGGAAGGCGAGGGAGTATTCTACAGGGCCATGGCCCACCCGCTCCCTCACGGGTCACGAATATTAGGGATGTCGCCTATCAGCTTTTCGGTATACGATACGGTGTAACTGTCCGGGGACATATTTAATACGCTTTTTTGCCACCAAATGATCCCCACAAATGATACTTTTTCAAGAAATTGCAAACTATAGTAAGTTTTTTCACTTGTACATCTTCCCTTTAAGATGATATCTATGTGTGTCTTTATGAAGACGTACAGGTAATTCGACAGATATGTCTATACAGCGGACGCACCTCGATCATGTCATTTGACGTTCCGGCATGTCGCGCGTGGCATCGCCTTAGGTTAAAAAAATGCCACAATAAAATATATTGATGTATGACTTCCGAAGACTTCTGATCGAAAGATTACTTTACACGTTAGTAAAACATGATGTATAGGCCGACGGTCGTGGTCTAGTGGATAGCGCGTCGGCCGCCTGTTAATCCCACTAAGACATACCGCTCACGGGTCAATATGTCGCCCTAAGTTAGGACTCTAAATCAGTGAATCACTTGCACGATGGGTCTCCTGAATTAGCCGGGGTGGATTTTTCCGAGGCTTGCTCTCGATTTTTCACCGTTTTTAATCAAGGAACAATGCGTTAAGGTTAATCCTTCATTATATAAGTGAGTTACTATTGAGCGCGACATTAAACCCCAACAAACACACTTTATGAAGTACTGTGCCTGATCTAAATTGCATCTACAATAAAGGATGAAATTATCTTACGTACTGAATGACCAGTGTCTTTTGATTTTACCCCAGAAAAAACAACGCACAAACACACACACAGTTTAATATTTAAATTTTAAAAAAGGTGTGTAAGAAACGATATTGATGCAAACTGTTATGATATCATGATAGTTTGTAACAATGTTCAAATATTTGTCATAGATTAACAATCGGAAACCGAAAATGTATGATGATTAATGGATTGACACAATTTGTTGTTTTCAACAATCAAACATATAATAAGTTAACCGTGTTCTGTTTTTGCCGGAGTTTGTTTAATTGGGGTTTGACGCCGTGTACAAAGATGTTTTACATCTATATGACGGCATTGTTGGTCCAACTGTTAACAGCAGTAACCCTCCAAACTACTGGCAACAAACAAAGACAAGACAGGACAAAAGAAAGACAGTCACGTGACGCGATATAAAAATATCACAAATAGATGAGCTTCACGTAGATGCAGAGTTCTGTATCTCTACTGGTGTACCATACGTCATTCAGAGTTACAGTGCACATAACTGTGTAATTTCATTCTGTTTTTTTCAAAGTGGCTGTTATGCGTTTAATAAGCTCTGGCCAATAATATTTCATATACACATTTTGTGTGCAATACGAGACTTGAAATTGCCCATCAGCTTTGTTAAAATACAGAACTATGGGTTCAGGTATCTGTTGTCAATCCGCCATTTTTCTCTCTTCCATCCGTACTGTAGACTTGGAATTTTAGTAACTGTAACTTCGACTTTTTATACATGTTTAAGAGGATACAGAAATTATTCAATTAGAATATCAAACCTGTAATAGGCCGGTAACTGACCTTAAGTCTACTAAATTCGCGATTTAGCCCTATACTTCAAAACCCTGTTTAGAACAGTTACACGAATAGAAGCTCTTTAACTTAGTACCTAATCTTCAACGTTACTCCTTCTCAAGTCTCAGCATCTTCGGCTATTTCCGTACCTTAAATAACTGTACCGGTACGGAAAGTGTCGAAGGATGTTCCGACATGGCTCTTTCTATCACCAAGAGCAGCGGGAAGCCCCCGCCGAATCCTCCGCCCTAAGCTGAGGTCTAGAATACTGTCTAGGGATTTATTTCACTCAATCCCGTTGTTTTACACCAAATATCCAAACTGGCATAATTGTCCTTGAAAACATCCATAGCCTACTTAACCACGGGATACCATTCTAACTGTCAGTTGTGGATTTTAATATGTATTTTTAGTTTTTCATTTTTATGTAACTGTTATATCTAACTCTTCTTTCTTATTGCGTTTCAGGTTCGATGGGTACAGCGGGGCGACGGTGTAATAAATCGTCACGTGGTACAGACGGTTGTGATATCATGTGTTGTGGGCGGGGCTACAACACAAAAACTGTCAATCAAATCACAAAATGCGAGTGCAAATTTCACTGGTGTTGTTTTGTTAAGTGCAAAAAATGCGAAGCAAGAGTGGATATTCATACGTGTAAAGGAGATCCCGATCCCCGATATTTACCGTAAATTGAAACATATCACATACCAACCACGTGATCATTACACAAACTCCTTTCAACAAAACCAAAGTTGAATAAATCCGGACAAATTATTTTCTTGTTGAGATATGGAGACGCCGACATGATGAAAAGTTGCACTGATGTTCGTAATATAAAGACTTCAAAGACAATACGTCAGAAACTTGACAACGATCGTTGATGGTGTTGACTTGTCTAGAAATCGCCATCTTGTCATTATGATATGTTTGTATATAACAGTACAATGTCGACAAAATATGAACAGATCGCTAAGTTATAGGCTTTAGAACATTTATATATATATATATTATATTTATACAAAATACTTGGTACGTGTGGATATACCAAAGAACGGGGGATCGAATTTACACTCGGAAAATGTTGGCTTTATTTCGCCATTATAATTGTGCTGTTATTTACGTATATGACCCGAAAAACTTGAGAGAATCGTTGACATGGACGTTTTGATTGTGATGGGACACCTATGATTATTAAAAATGTATTGGGAAGTTTTTGCTGAAGTTATTGAACGTGTACAGAACACAGCTGATTGTGCACGTTTTATTATATTTGATAGCAAACACATGTGCAAGATAGAGAATATAGTTCAATTATATAATTTTGAGAAGAGTTATGGGTATATATAACCTATTAGACGCAATAGGCCGGCGGGTTTCTGGGTACTTTACATATGTGTATGTCCTAGACTTTATTTTGAAATTGTATGCTTTATTTTTGGACGGCAGACTTTGCCTCTTGTTGTTTTGTCTGATCAAGGAGGCTTAAGCCAAACAGCATGGTCTTAAATGATATTGATTATCATATAGACAGAGTACACACGGGAGTGTGTTTTAGCTTTATTTGTTTGTGAGCTGTGATTCAGTGGTTAGCATGTCGGCCTACTGATCTTACTTCGATATACCGCTCACGGGTTCGAGTCGGCCTGTCAAAATCCGGAAACGAGAAACACGATGTGGCTTCGGCAATCGCAGGTATGTATGAACCATCGCAAGGACTGGTGCGGATTGGACAATCCGCTGTCATATATAAGTGAATTAATCTAACGTAAAACCACAATCAAGTAAACATTTGCTTTATTGTAAATCAGTTATAGGTAAAATATATATATTTTTTTTTCTGTTGACCATATAGACAAGATATACCGTTGCGTAGGCTATAGTTGTAATTGATCATAGACACATGGCTAGATCCTTATTTATCAATAAAATGACGGATGGTAATCATGGTATACAATTGAGGATAACATTTTTAACTATTGTTTATAATACCTTTATTTCCCAGCCTTGCTCATAAAGTAGGTAGAATTTGAATTGATTGTAGCGTGTAAGCTGAATGGGCGTGGTAAATAACAAGCTTGAATCATCGGAACCAATTAGATGTTTATGATTGTTAGTTTGATTGGCGTTTAACGCCGTACTTAAGATCATTTCACTCACATGACCGCAAGCCAGTCCAATGGGGGAACGAAACTACTCTCGACACCACCGGCCACAAACATAGACAAGCCATTACAATCAAGGCTGACCATATGAACAAGACAGAGAAAAAAGGAGACATTTTAATAATGTATGGCTTTAAAGAACAGTGGAGACGAATTTATGCGCGACCATTTTGACCTAATTCGATTTACCAAAAATGTATTGTAATAGAAGAAGACAGAGAAAAAATGGTACAATGTTTTAATAATGTAAGGCTTTAATGACGATTTTGACCTAATTCGATTTACCAAAAATGTATTATATATAGCAAACATTAAGGGGGGAAATTGTGTACTTTATAACTTTAATTTGTCGCTGTCCATTGTGTATATTTGCCTTTGCTTGTGTAGCTTTATCATGAAGCCAAAACTGTGTATTGTATCTACAATAATAATTTATCATCCATGCTGATTGGGAGAGTATAAAACTTACAGCAGGGCTTCATATTATAAATGAACAGGAGAGCTGAAAATCGCTCACCTAATTGGTTTTAGGAGAGTATTTTTTATCTAGATGAATGAATTCTACTTAGCCTAATGTTAAATTGGACGATCTACAAGAGCTGAAAACAGTCTATCTAAATCTTTAATAAGGTGAGCTTAAGTGAGGGCGAGTGATCACTCTCCTCAAATGTGAAACGATGTTACAGATTGTTAAATAATCGAAATAAATATCAGAAAATGGCGATGTGAGCTATTTGTACCTGTATATGACCCTCAATCAATATGTTTTCTGTCTTTATTAATTCATTGTGAAGACAAATTTGTGAATGAATTATCACTTAAATTTCTGTAAAAGTCGTGTTTACTACCCTTTTTGTATTTTCTGAACACAAATGCTAAACAAGGTGTGATAAAGGGGGTCGGTCTACTTGAACATGGTGTATGCAGCAGCTATTTCGCGGTCACTTTTTCTGGATATTGTTCCTTCCACAAAGCGATCTTATAGTCCAGGTTGATCTTAATTATCTTGACGACACAGTACCATCAGTACTGGTTGCCATGGTAATGAAGATTGGCTTAGGCTAAAACCCCTTTCTCGAACAGGCGTCTCATGTTGCCCTGGTGCTCTCAAAGCTAAAGGGGAACAGGAAGCCGATCTGTGCGTGGTGTCTGTATTGCGTCCTGTATTTGTCCCGTCCTGTCTTTGTTTGTTGCCAGTGGTGTTGAGGGTGGTTTCCTTCACCCATAGGGCTGGCATGTCATCATATAAGTGACATACCCTTGAGTACGGCATTAAACCCCAAGAGTTCAAAACACCGCGGCCACAAAGATCATCTTTCTTTACAATAAAAATGTATACAAATGATTCAATCCTTATTTCAGGTGCAGGCTAGATTGATTTAAAACACTGACATGATAGCATTGAAATAACATTATTCAGAATCTTAACAGCCTGCGGTCATGGCTTAGTGGTAGTGTATGTGCTTCCTAATCCTACTCCAATGTACTGTTCACAGGATTGAGTCTGTCTGACAACCATCAGGTATATGAGTGAGTCACATGATACGACTCCGTCAATCACGGGGGTGATTTTTACAAGGTTTCCTCCTGTAATAAGGCAAGGAACTGATCAAGGCAATCTAATGCCAGGCTTGTTTTCTTTAGTGGTGGAGACCGTTCTAGTACAGCAGCACCACCAATATAGAAGATTTCCTGGCCCGGAAGACTTTTCAATACTAATGCTTAACCAAACTAACATTATCATTAACCCTTCATGGCATTACAAATGTCAATATAACTGAATTATAAAGTTCTAATTATAATCTGCATTTTTTAACATGGGTTTTTTTTTAAATGTCTAAGGCTTTTACCTTGGTGCTCTCAGAGCTATTAACTATTTGGCTACACTATAATTTACTAGTCTGTTGCCCTGTACAACTTTTGCTCTCTGTATTTAAGCCAATGCTCATGGTTAGGTAAAAAAAGTTGTGAACAAATAGCCAATCATAGGGAATTTGACAACGAACCCATTGAAAAGCCACTCACAGTCACTTGTCATCTTTTTTTAAAGAAAATCAGAGCTGCTATGAGCCGCTTGTAGTAGCCGAAGAGTTAAGATATGTCATGAAGCTGATCTGTTTGTGCCGTCTTTGTATTGTGCCTTTTAATTCTCTTGTCTTGTCTTGTTTGTTGCCAGTTGTGTAAAGGCTGATTTCCTTCACTGATTGGGGGTGACTTGCCATCATCAGACCTACCCAGTGTAATCTGGAGTAATTTGTACACATAATTGAGGCACAATACGCCAAAAGGCTATCAAAAAACATACAAATGAATACTTTGTACTATGTGTAACACAAAAATACACAAAACGGTAAGAAAATACTCCCCAATAACAATTTTTTTACACATAAATTGATTCTAGGGTAGGTAGGTCTGCATCATATGAGTGAAATAACTGTAAGAAGGTTGAAAACCAACGTCAGATGATTTTGCTTGAAGCTTATGTTGTCTTTCAAATATAGTTTAAACATGAATGGCTGATTTATGTTAAACATCTATGGATTAACTACAGTCAGTTTATACAACTGAATTGAATATATTGTCTCTTGTTACAGGAAACATCTTTCACTGGGACTAAAGCTGTGACACGGAAAGTCTCTTCAACTAGTGCTAGGTCTCTGCCCCCAAAGTCAGTAAGCCACGTTGTCACAGTAACAAGAAGTAAATCGGAGTCGAGCCCTGGCTCCACAACTCAAAACAGTTCTGAACTTTCACCGTGGCATGTAAACAATGTGTCCGAAAATGGTGTCCAACGCCGTGTTACCTTAACAACTGAATTGTGATCGCGGAAAATACTGGACACAAGGTGTTCAGCTTTTATGATTGCTGGAATACTGGACAAAACGTGATCAGCGGCTGGTTAACTTAACAACTGAATTTTGAACCCTGGAATATTGGACAGAAGGTGTTTGGTGTTGCCTTAACTGAATTATGATCACTGGAATACTGGACAGATGGTGTTTAGTGTTGCCTAACTGAATTTTGAACCCTGGAATACTGGACAGAAGGTGTTTAGTGTTGCCTTAACTGAATTATGATCACTGGAATACTGGACAGATGTTGTTTAGTGTTGCCTTAACTGAATTATGATCACTGGGATACTGGACAGATGGTGTTTAGTGTTGCCTTAACTGAATTATGATCACTGGAATACTGGACAGATGGTGTTTAGTGTTGCCTTAACTGAATTTTGAACCCTGGCATATTGGACAGAATGTGTTTCGTGTTTCCTAACTGAATTTTGAACACTGAAATAGTGGACAGAAGATGTTCAGCTTTTATGATCACTGAAATACTGAACAGAATGTGTTTAGTGTTGCCTTAACTGAATTATGATCACTGGAATACTGGACAGAGTGGATGAGGCCTTAAGTTGATTTCTATTCTAAAAAACTGAAAATCTGTCTGGTTCTGTTTATTGATGATCAACAAGAAAAAACTTGACACGCCACCTTTCCCACAGTGAAGATTACATTGAAGCGCTTTTTTTTATTCTGAATGAGAAGTCTTCACCTTATACACCTTTCACCATATTTCCCCAAAAAGCGCAATTTGAAAAAGCAGTGATGTGTGTCATGGTTGACTATTATACCTTGGAGCTGCAGTGAGTCAATGAATGATCCAACAAATAGATATCATAGTGGCAAGATTGAATTGAAAATGTAAAATGAAATGAAGGGAGCAACAACGGGTGCTTTATGAGTGACATATTCCTGTGATTTTCCTCTAAATAATTTGAGCAAACCGTCTATAGCTAGAAAATCTTATTCTATTACACTCGAAATTGATTATGTTTAACCTAATATAAAAACTACATTAGACACACCGTTGTTCATAAAAAGGTCAAATAATCTTTTAGCTGGCTTAGCATGTACCTGTTTCACACTGTAGTCAAAACATTGAGTTAATCATTTAAAATAAATTAGTGAGATAAGTTTTATAAAGGCAATGTTGTTACTACATGACAATGTAGGAAGACAATACAAAAAATGGATGATACATACAAAGGAAAGGGCACAAAGTCAACCATGAGAGAATGGTTTAAGCCCATGATCAGAGGAATGGATAAATTGGCACCAATATGAAAGAGACATTCTGACTAACCATTTACAGTCTATCCTTTCAGTCCATTTTTATGTCTATTAGCAATGGTTTTAGCTTTTAGTGGTTTGATAATGAAATTAAACAGAGTGGTCTCCATACATCCAGCATGTGCAGTGCGTAATGTATTTACTTGATATATGTCCGGGAGATGGTTTGTACGCTGTGTAGTGACAGGGGCAAATATGAGGATAGATTGTTCTGTGTAACAATAACATTACGTTGGTCCCTATTATAAAACCTGTATTTTTATCAAACTACATAAGCACATATTTTGCAACTTATAATTTTGAAAGAGTGATTCCATATTTCCACAAATTTATACTAATATTCCATTTCAAAGCCTTGCAAATCTAACTTCTTTAAGTGGCATTTAGAAGCTGGTAGGTATAGAACACAGAGACATTGGTATGTATTACAACTTCTAGGTTTATTAGCAAAGGTTTATCAGCTAATAAACCTAGAAGTTGTAATCCATACCAATGTCTCTGTGTTCTTGCAAATCTATCTTGAGCAAGTTTTCCCACCAAATACATGCTTGGTGAACTAGTGAAGGAATTTGGAAGGAAACAGTACATCTGATGTATGTATCCAGTTTCAATAAAAGTCCACTTTTATGTAAGTATCTTGTGTACATTCAGATGTTCCTAGATAACATGTATGAGGAGTCTGTTCAAGTAACATGATATTAAAAAAACTGTACACTATAGGCATTATTTATAACGTCATAGGAGTTTCCCTCTGAATGATCACTGGATGCATTCAGGGGGTTTCCATAATGTGATGGAAAGGTCTTCAGTGGTAGAAATGTGTTTAAGGTTTTGTATTAGAGTCTGTTTTATTCAGTTAAACTCTGGCAATGTTTTAGGGACAATGTTTTAGGGACAATGAATATAGACCATCAACTGAATTACAATAACATGGTTCCTGGTTAGTCAGCGGTACCTCATTAACACCCTGGTGTTCTATAGAGCCAGGGTCTGCCACTCTGTCATGGACAAGTAAATGCCTTGTGGACATAGTCCCAGGGTCTGCCACTCTGTCATGGATAAGGTCCGTGGCTCAGTGGTAGCCAGTGCGCTTCCTGAACTGAGAACATGCTTCGATTTACCGTTCACGGGTTTGAGTCTTTTGACTTTTCGCTTTTCGACCATCAGGTATATGAGCGAGTCACATGTTGTGGCTCTGGCAATGGCGGGGGTGGTTTTTGCAGGTTTCCTCCCGGTTTTCCACCTTAATAAGGGTGTGTGAAGTGGACAATTCGTTGTCATATAAGTGAAATACCCTTGAGTATGACATTAAACACCAATCAAACAGCCAAGGTCCTACACTCTGTCACGCATGGGTTAATGTCTTGTGAACACCCTGCTGTTCAATAGAGCCAGGGTCCTACACTCTGTCACGCATGTGTTTGTCTTGTGAACACCCTGCTGTTCAATAGAGCCAGAGTCCTACACTATGTCACGCATGTGTTTGTCTTGTGAACACCCTGCTGTTCAATAGAGCCAGAGTCCTACACTCTGTCACACATGCGGTAATGTCTTGTGAACACCCTGCTGTTCAATAGAGCCAGGGTTATACACTATTTCATAGACAAGTTAATGTCTTGTGAACACCCTGCTGTTCAATAGAGCCAGGGTTATACACTATTTCATAGACAAGTTAATGTCTTGTGAACACCCTGCTGTTCAATAGAGCCAGGGTTATACACTATTTCATAGACAAGTTAATGTCTTGTGA